>VYZS01065605.1:26360-36414 GCA_013400695.1 Neodrepanis coruscans | reverse complement strand
CCGTTCCTGACGCGGTCCCCGTGCGTGGGACAGCCCTGGCATCAGCGCCGCCCCGCCGGCAGCTCCATTCCCAACGCGGTCCCCGCGCGCCAGACAGCCCTGACGCCGGCCCAGCCCTGGGACCGTGGGACAGCCCCAGTGCCGGCCCAGCCCCGGGACCGTGGGACAGCTCCGGCGGGGAATGGTGGTGGGGGGAACGGTTTTATTTCCTAACCCACAACAACACTTGATGCTATGTTACTGTAATAGCATAAATAGTGTGTTTATTATCGAAAAAATTGTGGTTGTGTGTTTCTGAGCTTAATCAAGCAAACCCATTGAAACAAAATAAATTCAAGCCTAAATCATTTATTACTTTGGATTACTACCTTTTCAACTTGATTTTGTTTATTAATGTTAGTTTAATACTGATTTTTGAATCTACTGTTCTGTATTCTTTTGAAGAATGCACTTTCCTGCTTCAGTCCCACTTTTGAAAAGACACATAGTGAGGTTGTTAAATGATTCCTGATGTCTAAGAGTAAATTTTGTGCTTCCTTACATTTACACAATATAGTACTACTTCCAGGATAACAGGAACATTCATGCAACTTTCTGCATGATCTCATAGCATTTTAAGACATTTTTATTTTCCACAGATATAAATTAATTTTATAGTATTTACTGTGTATCCAGGTTGGAATGAAAGCTTTCTTTTAAACTCCTAAATATTTAGTTTCTTTCAGAACTTATGTCTTAAAAAAAACCTTGTGTTTTGGAAAACTCTGGGAATCTAGAAGAATAGTCTCCTGTCCAAGTGTACTAGGGAAACATGATATATTAAACCTGACAGGATGATGTTCATTAATCTTTGAAATGTAGTCGGGACACTGGTAATTCCAAGAGGCATTACATTAAAATGAAATGTCCCCTTATGGCAAATGAAGGTGGTTTTTTGTTTCCTGTCATCATCCATTTGTAACTGCCAATAGCCGCTAGTTAAATCAATGCACCTGATAAATATTGCTTGACTCAGGAAATCTAGAGAATCATCATTTCTTAGCACTGGGTATTCATCTTGTTTTCTTAATGCATTTATTTTTCAGAGAGTACTGTACTCTGAAAATCCATTCATACCTTTTGGCTTTTCAGCAATTAACATTGGCCTAGGGGCAAATTGAGAGAGACTGTTTCAGACCAAAGCATGGAATACAACTGTTGCTTTACCACTCTTCCTTACTGAGGAAGAGGTTTGTGGATGGAATTTTATGATTTCTGATGTTCTTATTAACCATCTACCTCTCTCAGCTGTATGGTCACGTTTGGAAGACTTTGAAACAGAAAAGCCCTATTTCCCATTCAATTCATGAAAAACAAAATTAAATACCATATCTTCAACATTACTCTAGAAATTGATCTATATCCCAGAAGAAGGTAGAGAAGGATCAGGTAAATGATTTACTCCTTCCTCATCTTTAAACTATTATAAAATTCAAGAGAAACAAGAAAATTTTTCAGTTTACAATTTAACCTTCAGCTACAAGCCATGCAGTTAGGAATAATAAAGTAAATACATAAAAGTCAGTGGAGGCAAAAAACAGGTATCTTTGATACCTGGGTGTTTACACATCTCATTTGTTTTTTGAGTTTGCATCTAGTATACAAAATATGAAGTGCAAGTTTAAGGCTTATCTATATTTCTTTAACTAAATATTTCTGTCTCTTGCTTACAAAAAGCTATATTTCTCAGAAGTGCCTATTTACTTTGATTTTTCCAGTATTTTACACGTTTAGCCTGTGATTCATACGTTTTGACAATCCAAGATTAGTGACCACTAGATTTCAAAAGTACTCACATGTATTTCTGTATTTTTCTTCAGTGATAAGAATTCCAAACTATTAAAATGCTTCCTTCAGTGACTCGCAAAACCTCTAAGAAGCTAATTAGTTTAACAACAGAAAGAAACTCTTTCCGGGGATTTATTGATATTTATTTGCCAGATAGGCAAATAAGCAGAGAAAGCAGTACTTTGAATGCTGTTCTGAAGCACACGGTCAGGAGTCTTTTCTTCCAGAGATTCTTTATTTGATCTTGAGAACTCTAACCTGAACACTAGCTCTTCATCTTTAAAATAGGCCAACAGTTCCTTCCTACAGTGCAGCAGTAGTCTGTGGGTACAGATGCTGTATAAAATGAGACACACAGCTAGCAGATTTGAGAGCTGTGAGAATACCAATAATATGCAAACCAGATAATACATCAAGGGGAAGTTTTTTCACACTTATGTTATTTGGCAAATGAAGAAGTAAAATACACGTCTCACATTTGCTAATGGTTTTGATCTATAGTTGATTATATCCAATTGTTGAATCACTCTTCTCTCCCAAGACAGAAAATGCATTAAAAATTAATTTTGCCTCATTATCACAAGTAGGTTTTGGTCCATGACCTCCACACCAACTCAGTTGGCCATGCTTTTATTTTGTGTTAGACTCTTACTCAGCTTTTTATAGACATATTTCACTCAAAAATTGTACAAATATCCATAATACAGACTTGATCCAGTAAAACTCTTAATTTATGCCTAACTTGAAGCATGAAAATTATGCCAGTGAACTCAATCCAGCTGGCTACATATTTATGGTTACACCCTTGTGGACACCTATGCCCTTGTGACTGAAGTCATAAGTTTGCAAGATTGCCCTGTGCTTCAATACGTTTACGTCACAACATGGAGAAGGGTACTCTTTATTGAAAAACCAAGAAAAAATCTTTCAGCACACACAGTGCAGTGCTCCTGAAGACAAACAGCAGGAAAAAGAGGTCACAGATACAACACTGCAGCTTGACACCACCTAAGTATAAAGAGAGAAGATGCCAGAGGACTGCTGATGCTCTGTGTCCCACCCTGCATGTGACCAGCATAATACTAATACAGTCAACATTATGCACAACAGCCATGAAAAGAGCTGTTGAAAAAAATCCTACCACGCATAGAAAGAGGAGTAAAGGAAGCACTGATGTATTTTGTCAGAAATAACCAACATCAAAAGCACATATGTACATAAATGCTTCCATTCCAATTTTGCATCGTCTTTTAATATTATTAGGCAAAGTCTTATACTTTTGTCATCACTGTCATTCAGTAGTCTCAATCATAACAATGATCACCATCAGGAGTGCTATTATTATTTCTATCATAAATAAAAAAATTGCGATTTATGCAGGAAACATTAAGATCTGGCTTCAATACAAAAAATACAAGCTTATTCCACCCCTTTACCCTGACCTGTGAGAACAGGAAAATTCAGTCTCTTGACAGTCAGCTTTAGTGGAGGTGGCTTTGAAAACCTAGCCCGAGCTGACTGGCATTCACTATCTTTCTCACATCCTCATTTTCAGTCAGGAATAGATTGCTCTCATGTTTGACAATATATATTTCACATTTAGTAATTATTCTTCATCACATTATCATAATGTACCATGTCCTAAGGGCAATGGCCCTTTGAGATTCAGTTCTCTTGGCCTCTCCCATTAATATAGGCCTACTGGCTGTTTTACATGATTGAGGTTCGACTCAGAAATACAAATAACATAAATTTAGGCTACTGGCTTTTTAATCTCCCCTTGGCTCCCCAGCAAGGCAGATGACAATATTCTAATCTGTTTTCCATTATAATTAAGGCTCTCATTTAGTTTATGGTTATATAATCGAAGCACCATACCTCAAGAAAAATCACAGGTCCTTTTACACTTCACAGGAAATTAGGGAACTTCTGTAAATAGCAGAAGAGGCCATAGGCAGTATCAGAAAAGGTATTTATATAGAGGAAGGGTTGTGGTTCAGAAAGGCTCACATTTCCTAGGTGATGAAAAACATGTCCACACAGCACAACTGGGAACATGTTAGAGAGCATTGAGCAAAGTTCCAAATTTGTTTGTATCTGGTACAATAAAAGGAAACACTGCTCTGTTAGCATTGAGGAAGAATTAGATTGCCTCACTGTGCAAGATGTTTTGTCCCACTGACAGGGTTGTCTGCAGCACTCATTTGAAAAGAGTGATGGGTAACCCATGCCATGTCCCATAACATGATTTAAGCGTGCTTAAATCATGTTAAAATAACTCCAGATTTAAAATAGTTTTTCTTAGCCTGGACCTTTCCAAGAAGGTTAAGTCTTCATATTGACTTTGGAGACCTCTTTATATTTGTAGGCTTTCACTAGCGAGATGAAGCCAGTTGAAAAGGTATTTCTCCTTACACCTAGGAACTATGAACAGTGGCTCTCACCTGAGAAAGGCAAGAAAAAGAGATAGGTCAAAGACAGGACTACTAATCCCATACAGAACGACTTTGGGTTTGTTCTGAATAAGACACATTGGATTCAGAAATTCCAGAACCCTGCAACGTGTGTTTACTCTTTCGGCTGTGAGTCATTACTGCTATTTCAAAACAAGAAAACTTCAATTAGACCATTTTCAACCTAAACACACTCTTTATTAAAAACAACAGACATAGAAAATGGCTTACTTTTAAGTAGTCACAGACAGGACAACATAGAGTCCCGAGGAATAAGAAAGTGGTAATACAGGACTGTTTTTTCACCCAGAAAAAACAGAGGAGAGAAACTTGATGCAGACACAGCAAAATGGCATACAGATAATCTGGTACTTAATTCAAGAGTAATGAGCACAAGACCATACTTTAGAACAGTACTTAGAATTACTGCATATGCCAAAAATCATCATGTATCAGCACAGGAAAACCAGGCATGATAACAGCAGTGTGAACAATGAAGTGAGGTTAAAGAACTTCCAGTTCTTCCAGGATGTCCATTGCTCCTGGACTCCACAAGGGCCAGGATCACAGAGCTGTTGGAAGGTTGTATTCAAAACAAGTGTCTGCCAAGTGAAGTACTATTATATTGGCATCTCTGGAGACATTTCTGACCCGCATTTTCTCAAGTAGCTGTGCTTTTTCCAAGCTGCTGGGGTATGCTCAAAGCTGATGCTTAGTGAAGCTGATGCTGTTGGATCCAAGAGGTGAGATGGCCTCCTTGAGGGAACACAGAGACACACATCTTTATTAAAAAAAGCCAACCCCTGTTATCACAAGGTTACTCTATGAGTCAGAACATGGTCCCAGCAAAGACAATGATGACAGGGTACTGTAGGCCTCTTCAAACACTATCTTTTTAACCCAGGATATGAATAGCATTAAACACTAGCTAACTTCTGTTTACTGTCAGATACACATTTTAAAATCTAATATCCACACACCAGATGTCACTTTTTACATCCCCACCCTCCCAGATATTTTAAGTTCAAAAGAGCTGTCATTCCTTATCTAACTTTTGGTTTGGGGGAAGTGATTCCATATTATTTCCCTTTGGTTCTCAGTGATATCAGTCTAGGTATTACTCAGATGATATATAAAAGTAATTAAGAAAAGCTGTTGCAAGATAGTTATTTTAATTTGCTTCCAGAAAAAGGGTTAAAATCAACTTCAACTACAACAGTGTCGACTAGCTTTGAAAGGACTACAATATGAGATGATTATGACTTTGCTGCTAGGGGAGCACATTTTTGCAAGAATTACATGAGATATATACTATCTGCCATATGGATGATACAAGAGAGACTGCAGACAGCACTAAGAGTATTCAAGGGGGATATGGAATACCTGTGCATATTGCACAGTACCTGTCATCCAGCGAAGGCCATCACTGAGATTGCTTCAACGCTCCTCTATGGAAATATATTTAATTTTTTTTTATTTTTAGTATACTTCCTAGGGCAATAAATGTCTCATCTTTTCAAGTAGTAAGTTAAATTAGCTGCTAACAAAGGTTCAAATTAAAATTATGTCACAAAAAGGAGAAAAAAAAAGTTTGGCATTCTTCTACCCTCTCTTTTTATTTTTCCTATTCAAAATAAAAGTTAAAAAAATGAAAATTAGGTAGTTTTACTCATTTTTTAATTGTTATTTTGCAACTTCCTAAAACTGCAATAGGTTCTGAAATTGCAGAACAGTAAAAGAAAAAAAAAAAGTAAGAGACTTAATCACAGATATTATCAATTTCATTGCAAGAAGAAAGATAAGGATGAGAAAAGAGTATGTTAGGCCTGTATAATTTTGATGTGGCTATTTCATCAGTCTACAGTGCTTTCCACAAATGGGAAAAATTGAGATAAAAATAGCTGTATCTTATACTATGTTAAAGGTAAAAATGTTTATGTTTCTTCTATTTTGGTGAAATCACTATGCCATTTTTCAGCACAGTTTGCTAACATGTTATCTGGCTTCATCAAACACCTGAAGGACTTAGGAAGAGAAGACAGGTTTGAACAGGCAAAAAGCAGTAAATTTTATCCAAAGACTATTTGTATCAGTAATATAAGTAATGCTTACTGTTTAAGCCATAGCAGAAGTGGCTGCAAATCAGTCCTCATAACTCTAAAACTGAGTACTCAATTTGATTGTAATAGACCTTAAAAGTCATACACCCCAGTGAAACAGTCAACAGATAGACATTTTTGCCAAGCAGACTGCAATGCCTGTAGTTACACTGAGCCAAAATAGATTTAAAATTGAAACTAATCCAAATTTTACAAATTTTGCCATTGTAAAACAGATAAGACAGTTAATACACAAATTCATTCCTGAATAGAATCTGTAAATGTACTTATGTAAACTGATAAAATTATGCTATGCACATTAATCGGATTGATTTAAATTAAAAGAAGGCAGCATATTTATGCTTAAACTAGAACTATTGTGGCTTGGGGAAAAAGAAAACTAAAATTAAAATAGGCCTAAGTTAATAATGGTTAATACTGAGTTTCCGAGTCATAAAATCTTAAAACAGATGAGACAGAAAAAACACACTGACAGTTTGTATATGTAGATGCTTCAGCATTCACAGAATGCTATAGTATCTGAAGATCTTATGTCATAGGGACAAGATGCTATCAGTCATTCATGAAAAGTCTAATTAGCACAATTATCTTGTGCACTAGTTGTGACATCTTTAGAATTAATTCACATTACACAGTGGATCTCAACACTCCAAAGTCTCCTAAATTCCAGGAAACAGAAAACTTATGTGATCAATACTGACTTACTTGGCTGTATTATCACATAAAAAATGTGATGCGATAAATGGTTGCACCATTATTTAACTCTTGTATGGAATTTCAAAAATTTCTTATGATTTTGAAGCAAAAATCATGCTCGGGGCTTACTGACACATGGGCCAAATTAAGTACTTGAAAGACAGGAGACCTAAGATTTAAGAAAAAGGCATTAAACTTCAATGTCAATTTAAAAAAATTAATAATAAAATATGACAAAATACTCTTAAAGAGAGAAGATATAAAAGTAAAGGATCATTTACAAATGAAGTAGCAATAAAAATTAAATTCATTTTATGATAGAATTAGGGGTATAGACACAGAATTCTGACAGAATTCTATATTCTGTAGTCAGAACAACCTAATTAATCCTATGTATAGATAGAGGGGAAAATTTTTAGAACATCCTCTTGATACTGGGTTTGAAATTGTACTTGTCTTCCTTAAGACACTGAGAAAAAAACTGAAAAACTGGAAGCTACTCAAAGCTAAACTCTTCTAAAGTGCTCAGGCTGGACATAGACACCATATAGATAACAAATTTTCCATTTTACAGAGGCAGAAGTAGGGGAAAAAACTGAGGAACTGCCCTCTGGTTGGATACCATGTTAGTGGTTTCTCAGAAGTTGCATGGTGCCCACTAGCTCACATAACTTCTTCACTGAGATGATTTCAAATATGCATTGTACCACCAAAATCATGAGTCTCACCTAGTCCAACATCATGTCACAAATAAACAGATGCCAAAGCCCACTGTAGTGTATATAAGACACAAACAGGGGCGATATACACTAAATTCAGATCTGAACACAGGACTTGCCATTCTGCCTAAACTTGTCACCCACTGGGCCTAATATACTGTCTCTAGCAGCAGCCAGCACCAGATACTTCAGTGAAAGATACAAGATCCCCACAGATGCAGGATAATCTGTCTCCCTCGAAGGTCTCATCCTAATCCCTTTAGTTATAGATTCCCTTAAATCCTGATACATGAGGGTTTTTATCCCTTCAAATGCTCTTTTTTAGCATTACTATCATAACTCTGTATATTCTTGTTATCCATATAAATGCACCTTCCCTCTCTGATGCTTGCAAAATTCTTGATTTCATCTTCACCCAAAGTCTATGAGTTCCACAATTATTTTGGAACCCTTTGGGAAGTGTTTTCTTTATTCCTAAGAGATGGGAGAAACTGTAGACTCCTGAACTTTTTTCTTTGCTGCATGACTCTATTTTTCTTTCTTTTTTCCTCTCAACCACATACTTCATCACTCCCACTCTCATCTGAGTCCTCAGGTAAACAATCACTTTAGACACATTGATGTCACTAGTCTTTCTCTCTGCTTTTATCTGGGCCTGTCAAATTCTGCAATATTTTTTTTCCAGGATGGACTTTTCATTAATGCCCAATAAATTTCATAGAACACCACACTGATGGCTGATACAATTGACTGTGTTTGCGATTACTTTAATTTTTTTTCTTTATTTCTTCAAAAGGAATGTACCTCACAGTTACCAGGTCTTACTAAATCCATGTGAAATTCCTTTAAGGCTTCTCTGGACTTAATTAACAAGTAACCTACGTAGAGGTTATCTCCCAATAAAGTGGTGCTGCTGTCTCATTGCTCCTTTCTCTTTCCAGATAACTAATAAATACATTGCACAACAGAAACTTGTGGCTATTAATCTTTTGCCATAATGAAAATGGACCATTTGTTCCTGCTTTTTCTCGTGTCTCTTAGCTACTTTTTGATCCATGATATTACATTGCCTCACGGCAACTTGGTTTCTTTTAGAAGAGATATTATCAATCCACAACCTTCAGAAAACCTCACATGACTAGCCTCAAAATCACACAATAGGTTACAAATCATGACGTATGACAACATAATAAAAATTCTGTTTCTCCTGGTATCTGATTTCTCAGCTAGGCAGATTCACAATCATGAGCTTTAACTTTTAAGATTCTAGGTTGGTGCTTTTTTTAGAATTTCTCTTTTTTACGAATATTTCTCATTGCATTTCTTGACTTCCATAATGAAGAACTTGAAAGAAAAAAAATAGGTAATATGAGGCTTAAGAGAAAATCCCAAGAGCTAGCACTAGTGACTTGTTTTGAAATTATCACTGGTTTACCACACATTTTAAAAGTATAGTTTGAAAAGACAGCCTGCGCTTTAGTAGCTCCATGAACCACTGAGACAGAATAAGGTCTAAATAATCAAATGTTCTGTTTTAAAAGATACATTAATTGTATAGAAAACTTTTTTTCAATGAGCTCAATGATGAACTCTAAACACAAAGAGAAAAATTCTCAGACAACATAGAGGCAGAGAAAAAAAGAACAAGATTTTTGGTGCAAAAATCATACTAAAGATTACTTTGGCAATTGCAAGTCATAACTATGGCTACTTTTTTTTTTTTAAGTGGTTCACACATTTAATTTCATTTCCTCTAGCCATTATATCTACCCTTTTAAAAAAAAAGAGAGACTTCATACTGACTTAACATCTTGCTATAAGACCCAGATGAAACAGGTAGTTTTATAACATAGCTTACAAAAAGTATGCATGCTTTGGAAAGACCTATGTGTACTTACATTTTACAATGTAGATTGTGAAGGCTTCACTTCTGCTCAGTTTCCACTGTCCTATTCTTTTTGAGTCCTGTTCAGATGAGGATCTGTGAGAGATACTTGAAGAATATGCAAGTCCGACTAAGAAATTGTCACAGTGAAAGTTTGAAAAATCTTACAGCATCAGAGGGTGCACAAGATATAATTTGAGATGATCTGCATAATTTTGTTACCTGCAGCACCTAAAGGCAATAGCAAAAAAGTTCTGCACAGACCATTACTAGTTGTTAGCAACCAGGAAGACAGATGAAGACCAGGATTTAAAGAGGTTAAATTAAAAATTAAAAGATAAACAGACTCTTTCA
>VYZS01065605.1:0-16874 GCA_013400695.1 Neodrepanis coruscans | reverse complement strand
AGCTCTGCACCACACATGCATACATGTTCTCACAGAGACTAAGGGGGTCACAAAGCACTATGTAACATATCCTAGTATGCCTGAAATACATACAGTGAAAACAGAGCTTTAAAAATCCTCCTCTATGGCAGACTGTCACTGGCTGCAAGTGTATGTCCCACAGGATATTCCAGTCTCTCAGCCCCCTCTATTTCTATCTCTATCTCTATCTCTATCTCTTAGGCCCTTTCATATTCTGCTCTTGACAATCATCCATTACACACACTCTCATGTTTCATATTCCTAACTATACTTGCAGTAGAGCCACAGCTGTGTTCCCTCCATACTGTGAGCTGGTTGCCTTCCCACATGTGAACTTTTATCATCCAGGTACAGAGCGAGCCAGGAGCCATCCATCAGACAAGGGCTGTACGACTTCACAAGTACCCACCACTATAGTGCAACTATTGCCATTCAGTAACTGCCAATTGCTTTGTGATGTGACATTATCCGCTACTGCTTCTCACTGTTAGCAATCAGAAGAACGTAGCTTATCAGCCACGAAGTACTACAGATTTGCAAGATCTGTAGTCTTTGTCTTTAGGTACAGACAGGGAAATCAACATATCTATTGCCATTATATCAAAGGGTTTTAGCACACTGATTCTGATGCACATATGTTTTCATAGTGCCTGTATGGAGGGGTTTTAATAAAGGCTAAACACCTTTACTTCATGAAAGCTGGAAAAAATAACTAAGAAAAAAAAAGAAGTTGTAACTGAGAAGTTCTCCTTAGGAAACTAAGTTCTGGTTAATGTACCAGGTAAAATCCAGCTCCTTGGGATTCAATTTAGTTCAATGATACCTGACTACAGATCCAACTACACTGAAAGTCACCTATATAAGCACAAGAAAGTGGTAAGACACAAAGCTATAGTATTTAAAGGGGAAGGGAAGAGGAAATCATTCTTAACAAAGACAAGGGTCATGAAGACAACATTTGTGGTCCTGACTCCTGAGACACTGCCTTTTAAATTATTCTTTTTAGTGTAGAAGGAATAGACTAGTTCTGTTTCAACTAAAGTTTGTATCTTCAACAATCTTGATTTTTTTTTTTTCTCTCAAAATAGATGAGGTTTTTTTCACACTACCATTGGACATATGGACTAATTTCATCCTCACAGAGAAGAAACAGAAGTCAAAATTCACCGATTTTGCTTTAAATAAAAATTCTTCCTCAGACCTCTAGTCTCAGCATAGCAGTGATTAAATGATGGTTTAAGCTCAACCCTCTCGAGACAGGTACTTAAAGGTGTTTGAACATTTCTTCTTTATCCCTTTTCTAAGAGATACAGTGCTAAAAAGAATTCTCTTCCTCAAAGACCACTGAGGTCTGACAGAGATAATATCAAAAATTTGCTGGATTTTAGCACTTTTGAAAGTTGGAGACTGAGTATATGCCCTAGAAGCATGCCACATATATATGCATCTCTGGAGGCAAAATCACCACAAGTCCACAGTAAAAATTTTTTATATTTAATATTGTTTTCAGCCCCTGGAATCCCATCTTCTGTTTTCCTGCTTTTTCCAATATCCACTAATGTCTTCATGACAGCTTCTGCACCACATGTATATCAACTAGCCAACATATATATCAACTAGCCCACACATTACTGTTGTCTTTTAGCGTCCAGGAAACTTGAAATACATCTTACATGGTCTTTAAGTGCAACATATGTCTCACCTGGCCTAATGTGTCAAAACTGTAAAATGAATGGCTCTGACTGCAGCATAATATGCTGTAGTTTAGGTCCATAACCTGTAATGTCATATGCCCTATAATAATATTGTTCAAAATAACTGCAAACTTACCATGTCTAGGCTGGCCAGATGAAAATCTGGTGGCCAAAATTACATCTAGACTGTCATTTGAAAGTCATCATCTAGCTAGGTAGCAACCCCAGACATGAAGCCCTAGGCAAAGCAGAAGGCTATGCTCTAAAACATGCGAAGCCTATTTCCCTAAGGATTCTGGAAAGCTTTGTATGGTTAATATGCTGCCAGGCATACCCAGGCAAGGTTTTCCTCAGCTGCTTGCAATGCCCAGGAGGTGCACAGAGTGCAGACCACATCATGTCACAAACACTTTTGGGGCCACTTATCAGAAAAGCCATGTAGATTTAACCAACAAAACTTTACCTTAAAATTAACTAAGTAAAATTCCATTCAAATTTCTCTTCAGTGTTTTGGGCTGTTTTTTTGTTGAATGTTTGCAAGATCACTACTGTACCAATTAAGCTGTGTTGTGATTAGGTTTTCTTATCTAAATTCCCCATGGTACACTGCTGTTTTGGTTCTATGTGGATAAAACACAATAGCAAAGTGTATTTATACCTCTTCTAAAGAGACAGTGGAGACACCAAACCCACACATGTATACACATTCAAATTTATGTGATCGTCTCCACATCATACAGATAGGACAGTCTCATCTTTCATTTCAATTTCTCAATTAAATTCATCCGCCTGGTTATACTCTTCTACCTCCATAGAAACAGACATGTGTTGACCTGCAATACTATGTTCTCCAGCCGCTTTTATTGTAGTCACAGGAAAGTTTTTTCTGGCATCATCTTACAGAAAAACTTTGGATCTTTCCTGTTTGGGGCTAGTTTCAGAGTGATGCAAGTCTGCTATTAGGATCACTACCTACACTATTTCTCCTTCAACCTAAAATTTCAATGCCATTTTTAATCCTATTTAATTCAGTAGGTGCTATATAAGTGTTTCGAGTTTAGCCAAAATGTGACCAACTAAACATTCTATGCACATTGGTATTGCAGCAAACCTCTTAAAAGATTACGGCTTAGAAGTATACCCTAGATTCATGTGGCATACTCAGACCTTCGCTACTCTGTGACAATGTGTGGATCAGCTGAGGTTGATAGCCAAATACTCACCCAGCTTCTCACTCAAACTCACTTCTCTTTCAGGCAGGGAGAGAAAATAAAATGGGAAATCTCCCTGTCAATATAAAGACAGGGAAACTGCTTAACTGCCAGTTACTGTTTTGGACAAAATAGACTTGAGTTGAGGGAAATTCATTTACTCCAGGGGCAATTAAAAGTGATTCATGTAGTGAGAAACAAAGTCTGCACCTTTTCTCCTCCCTTTCCCATGCACAGAATGAAGCCCTTCACTGCAGACTCATCATCCATTTCCCCTGGAGCAGTGCAGGAGGGAACGAGGGGAGCATTGTTCAATGCACAGAAGTTCCTTTCTGCCCTCCTCTCCCCCTCACACAGTTTTACTTCTCTGTCATGGACTGCAGTCCTTCAAGAACCTGCCTGTATGGATGTTTTCACCCTTTATTACCCAGGCTTTCCCTAAGGCGCCACCACCTTATTGCAGGGCTCTGTCATGCCCTGTGGTGGAGCCATTGGAGCCAGCTAGAACGGGCTGTCTCCAGCACAGGTTGGCCCCAGCCACTCTTCACAGAGGCCTCAAGAGGCGCCCCTGCCAGTATCTGGGCACCTGCACAGAGACCAGAATTTACATGTATTAAGGCCAGAAGCAAACAGCAGAAGTGTAAATCTAACAAAAGGTTTTATGTTTTGCTCAGACACGCCCTGGTCTGGCTAGAAGCTTACATCCCACCAGAATGGGAAACACCCAAAGTTGATTCAGGGTAGGTTTAGGCTGCAAGTTAGGAAAAAGTTCTTCACAGAAAGGGTTATTAGACATTGGAATAGGCTGCCCAGGGAAGTGGTGGAATCGTCATCCTTGAAATTGTTCAAAAGGTGTACAGATGTGGTACTAAGTGATACAACTTAGTGGCCAAGTTGGCAGTGCTGGGTTAATGGTAGGACTTCATCTTAGAGGTCTTTTCCAACCTAAATGATTCTATGATTCTATGATCTACAGGATACCTTCCTCCAAAAGATGCTCAGTCTTGATTTGAAGACAAAGACTGAGACTGTATCCATCATCAGCTTACTTAATTTCACAATTAATGCTGTGTGTCATGGTTTTCAGCTGAATTTTCCCAGTTTCAGTTGAGTTACTCATTGTCATTAGTGACATAACAGCATATAGCATTCTCAGCACCTCAGTCTCTCAGCACTACAAATCACTGCTCTAGGCATCCTGAAGGTCTTACGACATTCAGTCCCCAATTTTTTAGCATTACTTCACCAAATTTCTGACAGCATGACATTGGTCACTATTTTCTAAGTTGTCGCTAATTTTATTGGGTTTTTTTACTGAATTTGAACAACTGAAATAAAGCTTTCTAGGTGAAGGGCTGTCACCTACATGTTTCTAATCTCTTACTTTCCAGGCAGTATTTGCCTCAGCTCAGCTGTCACATGTTTTTGGGCTTTTGGATTTTTTGTCTTTTTCCTCCTGCAGAGATTATAGGTCCATGAAAAGTAAAAAGTATAATTTTCTATATGCTCATTTGTTTAGTTTTTTATTCTTTATCAATGGCTATTCTGATGGGCACTCAGAATTTGAAAAGGGAAAAAAACATCAAAATTGTTCTCTCTAATATTGGCACCTACAGAACCTGGGAGAAGAAATCCATCAGAGTGTTAACACAATAACATTCACTCACTAATTTGTTTCTTTCAGCAAATGTGTAATAAACAGAAATAGATAAGGCAAACGAATCAATAACAGCTTTATTTAAGAGAAATAAAAAGCCTATCCAGCATTAAAATAAGCAAGTTTTCCACGACTAAACAAAGTCCCACAACGTCACATAATCTTGCCCCAAAGCGCCACAAGAACCAGGCATATAATTAGACCCACCTGCACCAGCACCCAAACCAGCACTCAGAAGAAAATCCTCCTCCACACAGCAAGGGTGCAGGAAACCTCCCACACACTAAAGATAGGATAATATAGCACAAGCTCTAAAGTAACGTTCAGGACTGGAGAATAAAACAGCTTAAAACTAAAGGTTTGGAAACCTGTACCTACTCGTCCTTACAGAGCTGCCCTTCCCTTTAGTCCTGAGCTCTTAACATGCAAAAACCTCACAGTACTCTTTATAGCTCTACAGTAACTTATCATTCCAATTACCTCAAGATCAGCTGCATTTCTACCTTCCTTTCATACAAAGCCAATGTTACTAAAATCCACCTAACCTCCAGCCATCCCCATCTGCACCACCCCATAGCCTGGATACCTCTCCCAGCCCAAAAATGTTATACTCAAGGAAAGACACAATCTCCCCTCCACCTAGAGAGCTTTCTGGGTCCTGTATACAGAATGGATACCCAACCATAACTTGTTAAAAGAACAGAGCACACCATCTGTATTCAGTGAGCAAAAGAAATATTTCAACTATCTATGGCACTGCTCTTCACAGAATTCTAAAACAATAGTGAGCAAGCGTATGCCAGATCTAGGTGCATATACAGACAGACAATCTGTATGGGCCAAACATTAAGAAACTGTATGTTATATTTTGGAGAGCATTAGGTCAACAACAGGGAGCAAGACAGACAACAGCTGATCTAAAGTACACTTGAATAAACTTTACATGGGTCTTTGGGAAGTATCCAGTGATGTAATAGCATCAGTTCAATATGCAGTACTTTAGAAATTACCCCTTGTATTTTTTATTTGTGTGTCATATTCTTTTCCTGTCTCTTTTCTTTGAACTGTGGTTGCCTTTTTTCATGCCTCGATTTGTTGTTCTTTTCTTTCTTGTGTTTTTTGGTTGGTTGGTTTTGGGGGGTTTGGGGGGGTTTGGGGGTCTTTTGAGTACCTCCACCACTTTATGGGTGCCATATTTTTCTGGCTCTCAGCTCTTAAATGCTCCAGCACAGAAGTTTCATCACCTGCTTCTGCTGAGCAGCACTGTGTATGCCCTCTTGAACTCAGTCCGCAGACAGAGGAAAAGAAACAGCTTCCTATTAGAGGAGGATGCACTTAATTAGAAGGACTCCAAATTTTAATACAGAGACCAACAATTAGGATGATTTACTAGTAAGTTTTAGTTTCTTTACCTTGGAACAATCCATAATGTTATGTCAAAGCACTTTAAAATCAAAACTGAATGTCATCACCAGGAAACAAAAGCACAGAAGGTTTAAATGACTCACTCCAATTTTACACAACAGAATAGTGACATAACCAGTTAAATAATAGTGTTCTAGGGCATTTAGATCAGATTGAGTCCTGGCTATCCTGATAACACATTGTATCATGGCCATTTTGGTGCCTAGAACACAGCCAAAACGGAGAGAAGTAGTTTTGAGATGAAGAGGTTTGGCTTTTAGTCTTCCTTTCTCCAAATTCTGTCCAAAACTTTAGGGACACAGCTGTATGTTTCTGGTGTAGTTCATACAATAGCTAACTGTGATGTTGAGCTCTTTATCACTAAATCACAATATCTCAATTATGTTCCATTAATATATTGAAATATTATAGTATTCTTAAATCTCAACTGACTACCAGAGACACAAAAATATGCTCCACTGTACATAGCATGAAAACTAATTGGCCTCCAGATATAGAAAAGTGGAAATGTACTGTAGATAATTAGGTCAGACTTGAGGGCTTACTAGGCCTGCTTTTGACCCATAATATTTCTAACTCATGGATGCAGTTAAAGTAAAACTGTTAGAGTCCAGAGCGAGCGTAGATTTAAAGGTCTTTGCTCGTCATACCATTTGGGATTTTCTGTTAATAAAAAAAGCAGAGACCAAAATTTGTAGGAATGAGGATTTAAAATATATAACTGAACCTAGCAATATTGTTTTGCAGCTCAGAAGATATGCTAATTTTCATATATTTTCATGTTTAACAGTATATGAAAAGCTGTGGAATTTTGACAAACACTAATACATTTGTAATTCCAGACTTAATTTATTTGTGGAATAAATATATTTCTCATATCCTCAACACCTCACTTCATCCCTCTGTTCAACCCACTCACCAGTGCAAGCTCGCTTAAAGAAATCTGGAGGGTATAATTCAGTAAGATGTGTCTACTTTTCTTCCAATCTTTTTAATGAGAAAATATAATAAAAGTCTAATTTGGCTTCATGAGTATCTAAAATCTAAGACACTGCAAGCCTAATACCATGAGCAGAGTGAAGCATGTCTATGTTAGTTTTTTGTTCACCTGAGGAATGCATCCAAGTAACTGCATTTTCACTTTATTCTGCAGCAGTCTCAAAGAGTCTATTTGGATGAAATTAAACTAGAAGGTTCTTGCTCCTCAGTAGCACACCTAATTGCACATCAGATGAAATTGGGTGTTCAGAACATGGAATTATACTCAAACCAGCCAAAAGTAAACACCATACACATATGTATAGTAGGGGTGTTGGATCCTCTAGCCCCCTATTATGCTGGACTAATATAATGGCTAATATTGATATAGCCTGTGAAGGTGTGTGAAGGCCAAACTTTCAAGGACAGATCATCTTGACATGCTTAAGCTTTAACTATATAGATTCATAAGGTTACAGCAGTAAAGTGTCACATATAACAACAGGACTGTCTGGTCAGCTGGAGCCCAGCAAGGCACAGACATATGCTTAAGTACCCTACTTCCCAGATGGGTTTTATTATATCTATTTTATGTTCTAATTTAAATCCAGTTTCCTCAGTCATGTTCACAAGATCTACCTGTATCTCATATCTGTGCAGTGTCACTCAAACACACCAAGTGCAATCAGTCCCTCACTAAAAATTGGGCAGAATAAATCTGTGCAGAGTAGGAAGTGAAATATGAGGAGTCCTGGTCTTCTGAGCTGAAAAAAAAACACAGGAATGAATAGTCAAGCAACCGCAATCTAAATTGGCTTGGATTGGTTAACCCTGCTGCTGCCCTGAATGCAGCAGTTTACCTAATGTCTGGAAGTCTCAAAGTGAATGAAGCTCAAAGCTTTGTGTTCCAGGGCTAAATCATGTAAATCCTATTTTATACACACACACACACACACACACACTCACACTCACACACACACACACAGAGGCCCTCTCAGCTACATTTTCTCAGACCATACTCATATTCCTATCAACAAAACCAGTACTTAACCTACTAGTTCACACAGTTTCAATCCCTCTAAATCTGGTCATTGGACTGGAGGGATTGTGTGTCTCCATGATGTCTGCTTTTCACTGTTTGCAGCATGTCTTAACTCTTCCACGACCATAACATTGAATATTTTTAAAACTTGGAATCAGTTCCATAAGTCTGGATCTAAACAACTAGCATTGTCCCTGGTTTTCAAAAGTTATTAAAAATTCAACAGCTTCCGCCGTCTTCTTGGAGCTGCTGGATAGATGACAGAAGTCCTGAATCTCCTGAAGGATGTAGCCAGGTTATCAAGAAAAATTATCAGAGAACAAAATGTCTACTGAGACACTAAATAGCCAAAATAATCATAGTTTATCTGTGGAGTCATCAGTCCTGCAAACTCAATTTTCAGGAGATATTAATGGTATGTGAACTGCTGCAAAATATTCACCATTCCTTATTTCACTGTATAAGTAAGACATACTCTAATAGCTGGGTTTCACATTGGTCTTGTGCTCCTTGAGTTTCTGTGGCTGCTCAACTGAAAGACTTCAAAATCTCTAATCTGATAAAAACAGAACTGGTCAAGTAGCCCTTGCCAAATGTATTATTCAAAGAGCACTGCTGTTACTCATCAAAACCATTCTTCAGTAAATAGTTTCTAGCAGCATTTGACCAATTCTGTAGCTGGCTGAATATTATTCGCTGAGTAAATTAATTCATGTACAATGGCAATACTTGTTGAATAATTTAGTTGAGGAATATTTTTTCCAAGTATTTGACAAGGTCCATTAAATTCCAATACAATCTAAGACACTGTTTAATTAAAAATAATTAAAAGTCTGTTTACAAAAATTTGCCATATTCTTTTGTAAGTTGTACATGCTTTATGGTATATGACTAACTCTCCAATTCCCAGATAAAGTTTGGACAACTTGGACAGGAAAGCAGATTCAGACTACTTTAAGCTTTAAACTTGTAATCTCACTACTATTTACACATCACAACATGTAAAATATATGCTCCTCCCAGAAGCCACCCCAGCCCACCACCCCGACTACCAAAACCTGGGCCCAAAACCCAAATATACCCTACCCCTTCCTATGTGTGGCATACAGAATAGCTCAAGAGATTTCAACAGAGGAGTTACATTTTGACATGTTTCATTGGAGTGAGAGAGGGATAATGGAGACCAGGCACGATGAGGCAAGTAGGTAAGGCATGGCTTCCTAGCCAGTTGTTCCTTATAATAATTTCTATCTAAAACAAAAGTTCCATATCTTACAACTTATGGAACTGTAAATATATCTGTGAACGAAATACTGTCACTTTACAGACAGAGTACTTTTTCTGAGCAATGTCTTTCACGGGTTTTTTTAAGACTAGCCATCAGAGGTTTCTACTAGATATGCCAAATTCATTGCAGAGTAAATCAGTCTCACGTGAGTTTCTGCCCCAAGAGCAGAATGTCAAGGTTTGAGAGGCAAAGCTACAGTTACATTTCTGGACGGAAGTACAATCTTTACCTCTGTTTTGGGCTACGCCTCAAAAATATAACCTTTCCAACCATCAGCATCTGATGTTAATAGGAAGACACAAAATACTAGATTGGACTGAAACTTCTGGAAGATATCTAGATTTTAACCTAAGTTTAGATTTATTGACTTTCCTTTCCATCTTTTTTTATGATATTGATATCTACCTCCCCAACACCAATTTCTGTTTTGTCTATATCTTGCACCAGTGAAAATAAGCTATTTACTAGAAATACTAATAATTTTTTAAATGTGTCTTTCAAAATTCTTGTGTGGTTTGAAGCATAAATATTACCTATTTTTTGTACAACATCCTGTAACTTTCTCCTCCATTCTAGTATCTTATTTAAAAATCCAGTCTAAACTGATCTCTGTAACCATATCCAAAATGTAACCATACCCAAAATGTAACAAATGATTGTTTGCAGCAGCATCTTGCTTCTCACAGAAGAATTTTCAGCTGCCCATTGATGCAGAAGAATCAGTGGCCATGTCTTATCATATTTTCACATTGCTCTGTTCATTACAAACCCTTTTCCTAACACTGTCTTTTTACAGATGAGCACTTGATATGCCTCTTGGTTGTTTGCCAGCCAGTCTTCTTCCTATTATTGCTGCGTGAACAACAGGACTTTCAGAACCAGAATTTATTTAAATCCTGTAGTTTTTACCTCCCACTTCTCTTTTGTTTTAGTGGGCATTTTGTCTCCCTGAAGCATTCGTTCAGAATTTGATCTCTCAGTGGTTAATCTCATTACAGATAATCCCATGTAGTGAAAATCCTTCCAATAGGATAATCTTGTGAACAGCTTCCTTCTCCTGCCTTCTCGCCATTCTATCAGGGCAAAATCATTTTGATCTATTAATGGATCTCACCTATATATAAGTAGTTTTACCCTAAGACTGGTCAGTTGGTACTAAAGTACCATACTCAGTAGCCTTACACTTAGCATCTAGTCCAATTTCTGTACTGGACTATGGAGAACCAAGCTGATGTTTTGGTCACTCACCTCTGACCTGTATGAAGGAACTGTAACATTGCAAACTAGATTCCCACTCAAAAACTGGTGACAAGAAGAGGCACAGGTTTCTGAAAACCATTACTACTCATCTTATTGATACCTATCTATTAGATGTGAAATATGGAGATGGCAATTACTATTATAATATAACTGGAAATTAACTACATGTAAATATAAATGTCACCTTTAAAATAATATATACAAGACTATATGAATTTATACTTGCATTTGTATGTGTATATACTACACAGAGAAAATTGAAATCATAACTGCAAGACATACAATTTAGTATTGCAGCTGTAAAGTTTGTGATACCTGCTTAATGCATTTCCATGCAAATAGGCACTGTAAATCAATTTGTAAAACTTTTGTCATGTGTAAGTGAAATAAAATTTAAATTTAAACAGTCTCCACAGAATCCATGTTTATCAAATTTCTGTATTCTTAGCAATCCTGTTTACTCAAGGAAATATTATGCTTACCGTTGTATTAGAGTGAACATAAATTCCACAGGTTTTAAGTAATTAAGATACTCAGGATTTAAAGATTGAAATGTTGTTTCCTAATACAACACTCCTGAAGCTGTATGCATGCTCTACTAAGCATCTCCCTACAATATTCCTGACAAGCATTCCACACCCTGTCTGTTTCATCACCGAGCCTTCAACAAAGCTTCACTTTTTTTTTTCCAAAAGGTGGCTGGATTGGGTAATGGCAGCATTGTTTGCCAAATCAAAAAGTGAAGTCAGATATTTGAGAGACACTTTACATTTTTCCTAACTTATCTTTTAAAATACTCTGAAAATAAATAATTATTACTCATCATTCCCATTTCTTCATCTCCAGAGAACTGAAAAATCTTAGTTTCATCTGACATTTGGTAGTTAACTTTTAATAGCTGGGAAATAATCAAGAATCAGTCAACCGCATAAAGATAATCTTAGAGTGATTGTTGTGGGGTGGGAAAATGTTTTCGTTTTAAACATTTTTTGCTTTCCCTTCTCCATGTGGGAGTGGGAGGATACTTTGGACTTTTCTTTTTTTCCTTGTGTTTCCCAGGAAAGCAGAGAGATCCCGACACCTTGCGGGCTGCACTGGGGCTGTGCGTGGGGTTGACCCAGCTCAGTCGCAGCTCCGCGGAGTGCATGGGGCTGGGACAGGGCGGCCCCACCCAGTCTCCTGCAACTCCACAGGAAAAGTATCACTGCCACCACTTGGGTTGCTCCCAGAGGCTCCTGGCCCATCTGGGGTTGGGGTAGGGGGTGGCAGTGGTGGCTGCAGATGTGGCCACTGGCTTTCCCTGTCCAGCTCATGCTGAAGAAGGTGGTGGTGGCAGTGGCCCCCTGCTGGTCCCACTGGAGTCAGGGTGCACATCAGCTCCACCAGCTTCCCCGGTCTGGCGGAGTGGCTCCGGGGCACGAGGCAGTTCCCGCCCGTCCCTGCCTGCACGTGCGCCAGCCTGGCAGTGGGTTTCCCCCGTGCCAGCTGTGGTGGGGCGCACCCACTGACTCCTGCTTGCGCAGCTGGTGGAGCGGCGCGAAGCAGTGGCCGTGGGTGTCCTCGCAGCAGCACCATGTGGAGATGGCCACTGCTGCAAGCACTGGGTTGGCTGCTGCTGGCAGCCAGTTTTGTGCAGTGCTGGCAGTAGGTGCAGCGCAAGCTGCCTGGAGCTGCAGCCAGCGGTGCCACCTGTGGGTGGTGCCCCGCAGGCCCCTCCGGGCCCCTGCAGGTGGCGGCAGGTGTCCCCCGCACTGGCAGTGCACCAGTGACTGGTGCCCCGTGGTGTTGGCAGGGTGACGGCAGCCCCTGCTCCCAGCAGGCTGCAGCCACAAGGCATTTTGTCAGAAACACCACCATGTTGCCTCACGGTGAAGTCTCGGGGAGGGAGCGGTGCCCAACGCCATCATCCAATGAAGAGGTGGCCTGCTCCGGAGGGATGCCCCAAGAAAACATGAGAACGAGCACCCTATAAAAGCTGCAGGCACAGAAGTCCTCCCTCCTTTGTGGCTTGGATTTCATCCCAGCTCCATCTCAGCTCTGCTCCCTTGTCCTCTCATCTCTCTCCTGGCCTGGGCAGCAGCGCAGGTGGATCCACAGCAGAGATAGTGCAGTGCTGAGGACCATGCAGCTTCCAGCAGTGGTATCTTTTCGTCCTTGGGCCTCCTGGGGTTTCCTTTCATTCTTTCTATCTTTCAGCAGCCCCAGAGTTGGACCAATGCCATCCACAGGCCAGCCTCCCTTCCTTCCCTTGCTCCACCAGCCCAACAGCCAGCCCAGAGGAGCATAGTTTGTTTCATTACATTTTATTGTTCAATTTACTGTTTGTTAAATAAAATCTTTTGGTTGTTGTTTCCTCATTCGATCTCTTGTCACTTGATAATGCCCCCTTGTGTCTAAACCAGGAAAGTGATATAGATCAACACTTCCATATATTTCAAGTTAGGAAAACTAAATACTTCCAGCAACTAGAAAACTTGTCGTAATACACTGTAATTGAAAACTTCTGTTTTCTACATGATCAAATGATGACTAATCTATCATATACTTTGTTGCATTATGCAGCATATGAACTAAGTAATTAGCTAGAAGCAAATCTTTTTCATTATTTATCATGGACTGTTTTGTCCCCAAATTAGCAGTAGCACAGTAGGCACTAAATAATGAAAAGCTGCCAAGAAACCCCTCTAATTCACTTACACTCATTACATTATCAAATATTTCTAATGAAATTTGATTGTTGTCTTAAAAAAAAAAAAAGAAGTAGATTATTCTTATGTGTTGTTGGAAACATTACATATTTAAGTTGTTTTGATGTATTAGCAGCAATACAGAAACATTCATATTTCAACAAAGTTAATTATTGTTATATTATCTGAAAGAGAAAGTTGCATTTTGTTAACAATTCACAGATTTTCCTGCTTCCTGCTTCTTAAACACATCTTTAGAGCATTGAATAAACTGTACTCATACTTATATCCTCTGTAGGAGTCACTCTGTTAGCATACATTTCATGATGTTCTTAGTAAAACTTTTTCAATAATTGTGTCCTTAATTCTATAAAAATTACTTCCATTATTTATGGGGAGTTTGAGGAGCTTTGTTTGTTTGTTTGTGGTTTTTTTGCATCTGTCAGTCTTTCAGAAGAATTAAAAAACTATTTGTCAATCATTGTAAACTTCGTCATGAAAATACTTAATCATCTTTGTGGAAAATGCAGTATTTCTCAAAAATAATCAAGCAAAAAAAGGTCTATACCTTCTGACTATTTCATGTGTAATTATTATCAGAAACATTTGATCTTTTTGTATTTTGGAGTATTTCTATCCCTCACATTATTTTTTTTCAAAGCAGTCTTCTTTTGTTTTTGAAGGAAGACTGATGTAATAATTCTTTTAAATTCACTGTCAGAATTATGATACATTCCCATCTTATTTGACAATCAAAGCACCTAAATTATAATTAGGCTCAGCTTCATATCATTATCACATATTATCATGTAGTATACTGAACTAATCATTCAAAGTATTGTGTCCCATAAAACCAATACACCAAATATAAATAAGACAGCCCCTGAGAAATAAATATATAACAATCATCTTTAGATACCCAGCACATTCACTACAGAACTGTTCTGTAAATACATTTCAAATGTATCTTTCTGAATTTCAATGGTAGTAGTACATATATTGCTTCACAATTTTTTTTAACTTTAAGATCCTGTTTTTTAAAAAGGCAGTGCAAGAATAAAGTATGTTAAGCCTATGAGTGTGAAGTACTTCTATTTGAGAGGTTTTGATCTTAGACCAGTTGAGCTGAGAATATAAAGCAGTCTTCAGAGCAGCAGCTCAGAATGAGTCATTCTGATATCCTTCTGATGGCATGAATACTAATAATACATCACCCTGTTTGTTGTGCTGAGATATTTTCCCTTACTCAGACAAGTGAGGGAAGGCTTTATGCTTCTCTCCCCATATAAATGAGTCAATATCTGGCTTGAAGGAAGTCTTCTACCACAGTTTTCTTAAAATTTCATCTGGGGCATATTGTAAAACTCAGAAAAAAACTGATTTGTTTTCCCAGTTTCACATCACAGCTCAGAATCTCCTCTCTACAGCCTCCTCAGCAGTGCTACAGTAGAGTGAAGCTTCACAAAGGCTGAAGATTTTCTTCAACAGACAGGCTGGCAAAGTCATGACAGTTCAGAAAACTCTGGCAAATTCCTTGACCCTTAGAGTTGCACTCAGAGGCAACTCCTCTATGCCATAAGATACAGAGGACATACAAACAGTAAACATCCACATTCCACATGACTATTAGTCACGAAGGTTTCTTCCTTGCAGAGCTCTAACCTACTGTGGTGCAAGATGGGGACAAAAGATCTAATACTTTACAATCTCTGAATCAGCTCTGTGATTTTTGTCTCAGGTGTGCTGTTAAATGAGTACAAAGAAATTTTATTCTTTTGGTGTTTTTTAATTGCTGGAAACAACTTTCTGATGTTCCTATGAGGTGTTCCTTTTGGGATCTCTCAGGTCTAACAGGAAAACATAATGAGTATTAGACAGCTGCTGAGAGGGAAGACTCTTTAAGACCACAGTTTTGAACTGGGGTATCCAAGCCTTATTTTTTGGTATCTGTGTAAGTATAGGAATTTTAGCCACTTCAAGGCAAATATTTTGCAAAAATAGCCCTAGCTAGTGCAGCCCTGTTATTTATTAGAATTTAATGCAGAATTACATCTTTATGGTTAATGGATTACTGACTATGCTGACACTAATAATGGTTTAATTTACCACTAACTAATATCATTAATTATCTCCCCTTTCCAAAAGGCCATGTTAGCCTGCTGCCACCCCTTGCTAGGAAGTCATTCACGAATAATCTCCTGGTGATTTTATGTGTCATCTCAGCTATTCAATACAGTGTAAGGAAGATAGGTTGAATAATAAAAAATCTACCTGGTTCTAACTTCTCACAGCATTGTCCATTAACTTAGCACTAATAAACATCTGCAATCTACTTCATTATTTCCTTCTCAAAAGGACGTGACCAGAATCCATCTTCAATCCAAAATTAATATCACATTGCTTTCAGCAAGAAAACGCCAGGCAGTCTTAATTTTGTATGATTCCCGCTTAAGAAAATATGCACTGTCACAGCATTTGCCAAAAAGGAACAGGGATCTCTGCAGGGATATATAATTAATGTAATAACTAATAGCCACAACAAAGAATCATATTACCAAATTGCATAATCTATTAGCTCACAAAGAATAGTTTTAATGAGCAGAGAATGAATTACAATGAAAGGTTAAGCACAAGTAAAGTAGCTATATGTCTTCTAATATTTGCACTTATTTTTAAACATCTATTTTTCATTTTGGAGTTTCTCATTCCCTTAGGTACAGCATGAACTTAAAAGCAACCTAGATTCTTCACTGGATTTTCAGAGTATATGATGGATCAATAATTTGTTGGTTTGTTTATGAAATATGCCAACTTACTGGGACAGAGTCATTTTTAAGAGGAAAGAAAGATCAATATATATGTGCATGGATTTATGAGAGGTTTTGTTACAATCAAAATAAGCCTTTTTATTTCAAGAACTCTAAAAGGAAAGCTTGGCTTTTCTTTTTCATTGATGTATAGGCTTGAGTAAGCCACTTTCATTCTGAATGCTAAGACATATTACTTGTGAATCTTTCATTCTGTTAAAATCCTTTTGGAGTTTAATTTAAGCAGAGTAAGTTGTGAAAACATAAGCAACAATCCTACTAAAACTTCTTAAACATGATGGCTATTATGTGTTCACTTCCTTAAATATGTGAAATGTTTACTGTGAACTATGGATGTTATCCACTACGGCACCTTTTCCTCCTTCAGATTACATGGATAGAAGTTTCTCAGGAGAAAAAGAGAGCACTAAATGGCTGGAACAGAGGGTCTAGACTCCACAGTTCCCAGTTGCATCCCCTGCACAAGGCCACAGCTTTTTTCCTGTCTCTTGCAGCAGCAATGAAAGCATGACATCAGTCTTCTGCTAGTTTTTAATACTCTCAGTGTACTGTACCTTTAAAAATTTAATATTAAATTTACCTGCAACCTGCTAGTTCAGATGCCAAAGCTGAACACATAGAATCATCATGAACAATTCACTGGAAGTGTTGAAAGACAGTTTTTATGTGGCTTTGAGCAACCTGATCAAGAGGGTGGTATCCTTGCCCGTGGTAGCGGATTTGGACCTAGATGATATTTAAGGACTTTTCCAAATCAAATCATTCTGTTGCCATCAGGCCTCG
>VYZS01065603.1:16758-36746 GCA_013400695.1 Neodrepanis coruscans | reverse complement strand
GCCATGGGCTCAGATCCATGTGTCCCTGATACATATTCAATACCAGACCCCATCTCTCTCTCCAGAGCAGGGTATGTTGTGAAGACGTATAAGACTGACACATGCATGTAAGCAGCCTCATCAGCTGGAGCAGGGAACTGGATGCTTAGTGATACCCAGGAACTTATGAGACTCAGTCCCCTAGGTGCCTTGGAAGCATAGAAAACTTGAGAAGGCATTTGTAAATCTAAATCTTAACATCTGGGCACCTTGTCAAACTGAATAGTCTGATCACAGTGGTTGCTGTTCATGGAGACAGTTGTAGGTTTGGTTTAATGCAGCCCGGTATGGCTGGGAGCTGCATAAAGGAGTTCCANGGGTAATCTCCATTAGAGAAAGTCACTGAACAAAGTCTCCCACATCATATGCTCCAGTATCTGACAATTCAGATGAAAAAGGCTCTGCCTCTAGTGGGAACTGCCCATGCTTTTTATTAGAGGAGGACAGGAACAGTGCCCAGTGAGAGCCCATTATTGTGCCTCTTTGGTGAGAGGAATACAGGTAAGGACTTGCTTGCATATTCTTTTCTAGGTTTCCTCAGACATAATGAAGTTCACAAGCCCAGCAGGTCCTGGCAGCTGCTGATCTGTCATTTCTGCTCACACACTCCCATAACCATTCAGTATGTTTGTGAGAAGTGCAGTTCTGTCTGGATGGTCCATTCCTGTTATGCATGTGCTGCCTTCTTGATCTCCCTATGTGCTGTGGACATAGCCAGGATTTCTGTACAGCTTTCTTGCTGCTCTGATTTGATTGTTGGGCATTGGGAAATCCTGTTTCTGATATGGTCATATGCACAGCTTTCAAATTCCACTTAAGCAAAATTTCTAGATGGAAAAAAATTACATATGTGTGTTTGAACAGTTTCTGTATCTGCCAAAATGTAGATTAAAAAAGCTTAAAAACACTAACAAAATTTTTGAAAAATTTTAAGTTTGTCCTGGCAAAACCTTTGTGACTAATACAATGAGGAAATACTTTGGAAAGAAAACTTAGCACACTTGGCAATTTTAAGTTCCAATGTTAATATGGACATCTTTCCTTAAGTATAAAAATGTTCAGGGGGGTGCATATGCTTGTTGAAGGTGCTGTCAGCTACAACTATGGAAAACAGAGATCTGTTTGCAAGTTCATAGCATGGCATTGGATATACCAATGAAGAAGTTACTATAATTATACAAATCTGACTCACTTTGCTTTCAGTGGAATTACTCCAGATTTACACCAATATGAGAAGAGGATTTATCTTACCTAGTTTTCTACCTGCACAAAACAAAATAAATGCCAATCTCAAACTCTGGATGCCCTTAACTGTGTTTAAAGAACATTAAATAAAACTGACTGGCTCCAGCAATTATCTCCAAACCATGATACCTCAGTTGCAGCATAAATATAGCAAAACTTTAATTAGTAACACCAAAAAAACCCACTAACTTTGTTACTTAGTAAAAGTGAGCTGTCTCTCCTCTGTGTGACAATGTCAATGTTATGGGTAAGTCTTGGATTCTTGTCATATATGAAAGCAATATTTATGGAAGAGACCATTTATCAGCTGAAGACAATAAAGACTGTGACTAAATTCACAGGCTGAAACAGAGAAAACAATGCTGGTTTTATGAGCATCTTTGCAGGACTGTACAGACGTATCGTGCTGCCACTCTATAGATATATTTACTCACATGAAAGTAAATATACATCTAAATCTTAAAATTGGATGTAAAGCAAAGCAAAGGTGTATTAAGAATGCGAAACTTCAAAAAACAGTGCATTTTTTGCCTGTCTTTTCCCATGAGGAAATCTGCAGAAAGGAATAAGAAAAACTGTTCCACTTGGAAAGCAGGTCACATCCCTATTTTTGAGGAACAGTCTGAGTGATACCCCTGAAATCTTGTGGAAAGAAGCTTATCTGACAGGAATATCTATGGTATACCAAGCACCAATCACTGACCAGCAAGCATAACCAACCTTCTTCAAAGTAACGCTGGGATTCCCTCAGGAGGTCAATACATTCAACTTTGTTAAGGGATCACCAAAGGTATAAAGTGGTGAGTTATGGAGCATTATATAACATTATCCATCTGTATTACATTTCTATCACAAAGCTCATAAGCCATCAGTGCACATTCCTTTGGACCTGTTGTTTGCAGGTTGGTTCAAATCTATTTTGTGGGCATCTTTCTGGAGTGTGGCCTTTCCCTGCAGGAGGAAAAAAGCTGTGTTCCAAAGAGCCATTCACATGCAGGTCTTAGGGCATGGTCCTGCCAGCTCTTACTACAGGCTGTTATAATGAGCTTTGCTTTTCTAAGATGCTCCTTTCTCTTCTCATTATTCTTGTGGTTACCCAATAATGTCAACATGTTCTCATGCTGAAATTGCAACAACAGTGTAAGAGTTGTTTCAAATAATGGAATGAGAATGAAATAGAAGGCAGAACATTAGAGAGAAGCAAAAATGGAAAGAGAGAAAAAAAATAAACAAGATGAGTTGTATCTAGTTTCACGTCTTTGCTTGTTTTGGTTTGTTCATTTGTTTGTTTTATTTTCCTGAAAAGAATGTTCACTTAAAGAAGAACTTTTCTGAGAATTGGTGAATAGTATTGAAAACCCCTCGACTACTAGTAACATGACAAGTATGTATTAGTCCATTTTAAGCCATAAATCATGTGATCTGGAATGGATTTATGAGTGTTCTTTATGGAATCACCCAAAAATAGCCAGAATTTATTTGTAAATTAAATATTTTGTAAAAGAATTTTAAGACAGCATAACTTTCTCTTTGTCTTGTCTTCTTTTGTTATTAAATACAACCTTTATCTACTATTTTCAGTTAAGTCTTAATAACAAGTATTGGGTCTTACTATTTATTCTCAGGACAAGTATATGTGAATATATTTAGATGTATATGCAAATTAAACACAATCCTTAGGCTGTCAGTGTGGCAAATTTGTATTCTGTGGCACAAAAGGCTAAACACCTCTGGCCCAGAGAGAATTTTTATAGATGTGTAGTAAGGGGATACTAGAATTATCCTGAGTGGTGGCACTCAATAATGTTGCTCATGACTTAGCATTAATTACGGAGGGACAAATTAGTTTGGAAAAATCATGAGTATAAGCTGAAGTAGAAATTTCAACCTCTTGCTTCTATAGCTGCCCTGGTAAGAATCATTTTCTGACTCCACCTCCCACAACTGACTTACCCTCCAACCCTCTGTTGAAGGGTCTTAGCCATAAAGGGAATCAGCTCTTGGCTGGCTACTAATGTCCAACGTCATAAGTGCTGCAATCTGGGGCAAAAACAGGTTCAATATTACTATGCAGACTTTGCAATATCTCTTACTGTCACACAGACAGTACGGTGGAACAAAAATGAGAAGCTGCGTGGGGTTTGTCTGAAGGCATGTCTGGCTAAGGGTAAAAGAGAAGCTTTAAAAGAGAGTAGGAAGGGACTGGAAGACCCTACATGAGCCAGCCAAAATGCTTGTTGAATTTAGAATTCCACCAATAGACAGAGCTAGTTGCAAGGTCAATGACAAAGTCAAAAAATATGACAAAAATATGTAGATCAGTGCTCAAAGGCAGAGTAGAGAATCTTAATAGGACAAAGACAACATTTCTTGAGAAACATGTATGACAGAAGAGAATAATTAGTAAAAGAACCAGAAATTGAAGAAATTCTCCTTAGTAGGTGCTAATTAAAAAGCAGTATATTAATTGCTACCTTTTAAATATTGCCAGAGATATAGGGAAAGTATTAATCAAAGAATTCATTATACCTGTTAGTTATATTAATTCTACAGTTTTATCACATGTGAGCGATCAGGCAGTAAATTATACAGAAAGCTATAAAAACCTGATTATTTAAGTAGGCTTAGGTGAATGGGAAAACTAGGAATGAGTAATGTCCCACTGTCTTAACACTAACAATCATGTGACATTAGACTTTAGGCCAATCATGTGACATTAGGCTTGACTCTTAAGTTTCAGCTTACAGAATCACAGAATCAACTAGGTTGGAAAAGACCTCTGAAATCATCAAGTCCAACCTTTGACCTATCAAAGCTTAGAGATTTGAGGGGTTTTAGTGAGATTTTAAGGCCACCTACTGTTAATTCATTTCCACAAATGCAGTAAAACCTTGCTTAAAGGTAGTCCATTCATACCTGAAGATAATAAACCGGTTGATGGTGTGGCCTCTGCTCAGGTAAGAACCCTAAGGGATCTTCTGACTACACTTTGAAGTGACGTGGAAGTTTTAAAAAAGGCAACTAAAGGGAATGTTTTAAAAATTAATTAATTTAAAAATAAAAGAGAAAGCTAGAGCAAAGTAAAAAAAAAAAAAAAAGTACAAGTATATAGGCAAATTCTGGAATAAGCCTCAAAACCAAAAAAGTGAAAAAGATGTCCAGGAAAGAAGGCTGGAAAGGCCCATAATCACAAAAAACATGTCAAAAAATTTGAGGAAGCTAATCTTTAGTGATAGAAACACTGCTTCTTACTCAAGAGAAAAAGAAAAGTAACCTACTTCCAGGTATGGTTAAGAAAGGATATTTGTGTCATACAAAGTGATTGCAGAAAGGCTGACTGAAATCATTCCCATATCAGTCATTCTGTAAAGGGAATGAGCCTGAAGAAATGTTTCAGACTGATCTGTCAACAAAAGAGCTTTAGAATAAGTTAATACACCTAAGAATAACAAGTCACTAAAACTTAGTAGCATTGTCTTTAGAATTCTAAAAAGAGGCAAGTATAAAATTGTTAAACTGCTAATGAACACTTGTGATTATTGTTTATGTCGGTCTCATTGTCAGAGAAAATCAAATGGGAAACATGTCATGAAACTTTTAAGTAAAGTTCCACTCATGATTCTGAGAAATATGAATCAGTAAACCTGATTTCCAAAAAACAGTAGAAACTAAGTAACTTGATAATGAATAAATCTAGTAATGCAGTGAGGAATATAACATATCTGAAAATAGGCTTTTAGTGAAAGTCATAGTTTTCTTATAGTTGAGAAAAGAATAAATTAACATGAGGATATAGCTGATCCAAGGGATACAATCTATATGGATTGCCAAAAAGCATTTAACACCATCTCTTTTAAAGAAACTAAGCACTCCTGAGATAACAGAGGAATTTTTCTTATGGATTAATGAGGGATCAAAGAAGGTTAGAAACAAATGATCAGTTTAGACAATCAGGAAATGAAAAAGGGTTAGGTACCCAAAAATTTGCAAAATCTTCTTATGATCAGTATTGGAACATACGTAAGTTTAACACAGTCTGGATTTGAAAATGAGGATGAATCTGTTGTCAGTCACTTTTAAGTCTTTACATTGTTTTCGGCATAGTCTGTTTTGAAGTAGACTCTGAAGAGCTACAAAAGGATCTCACAGTCAGAAGAACTAGAGAACAACTTATATCCATGTAAAATTCAATGTCTGTGAAAGCAGGGAAGTATACTCAAAAAAGTAAGTTTTGTTCTGGGTACACTGTCACGGGTTATAAATATATTTTTATGAGATATAATAACTGTGGGTAGTTCTCTGAATGCATCAACCTAATACTGAAAGATAGTGAAAAAGGTGAACAGAAGATTGAGCAAAACAAAATTTGTAGAAAAATATCTTTCCCTTTAAGTTGGCCAATTTACATATTTTTAAAAAAAGGATTACAATTATCAGGAACACTTCAGGTCACACACCCCAGGCTGGAAAAGTATCTTGCTTATTTAAAGAAAAAAGGTTTAGCAGAATAGATGCCAATAATTAGTTAATAATATCACATAATGATGGAAATATACTCATTGAACTGAGATAGGTATGCCCTTGCTTTCAAACAATTTCTGACCACTCAGCCACTCCTTGGCTTAGAGATGCATACTTTCTAATGTGCACTAAGGTTCCTTATCTGTTTTCCAAAGTGTTTTTCCGAATTCTGGTTGAAGGTAGTCGGCACATGAGAGTGTCTCCAACCTGTGACTCTCACCTCTGGAATAGGATGTCTGTAAATGCTTCTGTCTGGAAGCCAACACAAAGCAGAGCACTGGTCCTTGGGTAGTCAAGGCTTTCACCCCCATGTCTCCTTTCTGCTGATGCTTCATGTAGAAATATTTGTTCTAAAACATGAAACAACTCAATGATAATGTTAACTCCCTTTGTTTTCCACAACAAGCTTTTGTATCATCAGGGCCATGAGGCCATCCATGGCCTTCATACCTTCTCCCCTGGCCCCACCTCAGCCCAGCCCAAGGCATCAGGTCCTGCTTCATCCACAGGATGCTGATTCCAGTCCTGCCACAGCTGTGTCCTGCCTGGCCTCTTGCCCCAGGGAGCCCCCACACCTATCCTGCCCAGCCTTGGCCATCCCCATCCCCACAGAGACTGTCCTGCTGACTGGCTGGGCTGGTGGGATGAGCCCCAGTTGCCAGGTCCTTCCCTGCCTACCCCCAGGGAGCCCCGGCAGCCCCCAGCCTCTCATCAAGCAGGCCACAGCTCCCCAACACCTACATTTACTTTCTCAGCCATGTATACAAAACAAAGATAGTCAGGGAAAATGTGGTTAATGCTACTACCCTGAAAAAAAAAATCACATTCTCCAGCCTAAGTCCAACCAGAAGTCCCAAGCAGTGGCCTGTAGACATCTAAATCTGATTATGTAGTTGAAGGCAAACAGGCAGAACAAAAAGAGCATGAAAGCATATTGTTGTTTATAAGAGAAAGAGATAGGTCTTCAGTTTTCTTACTCTGCTGTGAAGCAGCACTGTGCCTTGTTGAACATTAACTTTGCATTTACACAAAAAGTGGCTATTATTTGTCAAAAAGGGTATAATGATTTTTGTGCAGAAATTTATATTTTTTGTGCAGCATTTTGAACTTTTGAAGTATTATCTTAGTAAATAACAGTAATTCAGAAACATTTCATCTCAGTAGCAAATCCTGAATCTATCATTTCACCTAAGTGATAATTAAAATAATGAAAAGTAACTGGAATTAACACTCTAGTTTTATATTTGCATAATACAGTTAAAGTTAAAAAGATTTTCCCTAGTACATGTCAGGACTGATGCTGTCTTTCTTTACATGAGCTACAGATACTCTTAAACTTTCCTGCCTTTTTAATTTTAAGACCAAACTGCAGGAAAACAATGACCAATCAAATAGTTGTTTAAGGCACTTAAGTGTCATGATTTGTAAATAATTTTCATGTTTTCTAAATAGAGAGATCATCTCAGAGACAATATAGTGAATTCCAAACTGGGAATCTCACCACAAGTAGAGGAAGAGTAAGATATAACCACTGAGATAAGTAATTTCTGCTAATATCGGAATGGCACCCTGAAATTCAGAGGTATGCATTCTAATTCCAAATTTGGTTTCTAAATATTATTTCTTTAAAATAAAAGACAACTTGGCAACATGGCTTACAGTGTATTGTGGCCTATTTAATAAATAAACACAGAAATCACTGATTGAAGATATTTAGTTAATTAGTGGAAAAGAGCTTTGACAAATGCCAGAAAATAATTCCACAGCCGAGGCATAGTTCTTTCTGTGTTTTGAATAATTCATAGAAAATACTCCTCTAAAATGCCAAATATTTTATTCCTGGATAAAGCTGACTGCCTTATTGTCTACTTTATAAGTCAGTTTTAGATTACGTCTACTTTTTAATTCCCACAAGGAAATGACATATTTTCATCCCGTTAAAGATTAACTTTCACTTTGACCCTGTAGTTTACAAAAATAAATTTAAAATGTTACATTTTTTGATAGCACTACAGCTCTAAATTTGCTGATTAATATCTATGGGGATATGCAACTCGAGCTGCAAGCTAGTTAAAATAAAAAAGTGCTCCTTGTGCTTTGGTTGCAGCTCAAAGAATAGCAGGTGGTCACTGTTTACCCTGCTAAAGCAAGACATTCAGTTAGAGGAATCTTGTTTTGGACCAAAGCTGAGTGCCATGCCTGAGTGATTCTACTCCTAATAAAGCAGCCGAGAGTCTCATTTGTGTTGTTTCATTTGAATGAGAATTAGCTACAGGCGATGGTGTGTCCAGGAGCTGCTATTTTAAAGTGGTTCTCCAGTCTAATGCTTATTAAACTCTCACTCTAAGAATGTGAGATTAATCTCTTAATGGGTCCACAATTTCCAGGTTTGACTTTGCCAGTGAAAGTCAAGCAAATGCAGCTAAGGAAGAAACAGGGTGAATGGCGAGACAGCATCCTCTCTCAGTGACAGCCACCCTTACTTCCTAGTGGGCACAATGGAGGTGGGGGGCCTATATATTTTCATTAAGTAAAGGAAATGTATCTGCTCAGTGTGATTCCAGTGAGACTAGGCAGGAACCCATGTGCAGAGAGCACAATGTCAATGCAATCATCATGCATAATACCATGATCTCTACCAGATCTTGGGCAAAAGGTTGAAACAAGTTGAGATATAAATGTTTTTATTTTTGTAGGTAAGAGATTCCACTACAAGTACTTAAAAAAACTGTCCTAGAAAAGCTGGTGGCTTTTGCCTGTTAACCCTTTGCAGAGGAGAAGAATTTCTACCCCTCATTTCAGAGTCTTGGTTGTGTAACAAGAGGGCCTGGGATGTCTTCTCTTATGCGCACAGAATGTCAGAGCTCCTGAAAAAAAAGCAATTCACATGCTCTAATCACTAGTGGCACACTTCTCTAACCTGTCCACAGAAAATGAAAACTTTTGGGGTCTAATTTCAGCTTTTCCCAGGCCACAGAAGCAAGCTAAAAATTCTGCATGCCTCATGAAGTTACCTTTTCAATTTGGATTATTCTTTTCTTATTTTCTGTAATAATTCTTTTTCTTCTAGTGAGTGCCATTTATAATACGGAATTAAAAATTATAAGAACCTCCTATGATATTTAGACTGTTACAGTTGGTCAACTAGTGAGGATCTCTCAAGTTATTTCCTATCAGAATATGGGAAAATTGCAGCAGCCCTTATTTGAGTTCATTTTAAGTATCTATTATATACAGGTCGTCAGAAATATGCTGCGTAGGTTCTACCCATGTAAAGTCAAATAAGTAGAAGGGAGGTTAAAAATTCAACTCTCTTAGCAGGTTTATTCAGTTAAGCTGATACCTTTAACCCACAGTGGAAGAAATTTTTTTAAAAAATTAACACATATCTCTATGACCATAAGTGAAAATAACAAAATACTTTGAAAGAATATTTTGAGAATATTGCATGAAAGCAACTAGTATTTGAAATCTTGTGAGAATCTGTGAGATTTGCAGCTTTATAATCAGACCTATAAAGAAATGGATTGGCCTTCAATGTATAGAATATTTATCTAAAATTTTCTGAAACATTTGGAATTTTAATTTAAACTTGTGTTGATTATTTTTCTCCTCATTTTTTTTTAAACATTATTTCAATACTAAATTAATTTAGTCAAAAACTTCTTGGAGTCTTTGACAAGTTTCCTGCCATTTAAGAAACATGCTACAGTCTTAGTTAACATGTTTATCATTGCAAAAACAGCACAATCTAATCAATCAAAGGCAAATATAGAACCTTGTTTGTGTTTTTTCCTTTCAGTCTGCATGGCACTGCCCTTTTGCTCTTGAAGTGTCTTTTTTTTAGATTTTTTTTTTTACTTCAATTTAGTAACAGGAAACTATTGAACTCCTTGGTACAGCAGTCTCAGATAAAAGGATGAAAAATGCTATGTGAGAATTAGGTATTATTACTGAACCAAGGTTCAAAATAATGACTGGTACAAAGAAACTCTGGCTAATTGTGCTGTCAAACTTGAAATCTTGCCATTGACTTCCAATAAAATTCTTTATTAACATTAAAAGTTTTCCTGAAAACTAATTTTTTGGGGGTTCATATGTTTTAGAACTACTGGAGCAACACACTCCATTTGTCCCTCTCTGATCTGCTGACTCTAATTTCCTCTTACTAGTGAAGATGAGAAGAAGGCTGCTGGGTTAGAGCTTTTACTGTTCTTGTCCTATGCATCTGGCACTCCTTCTTTTAGAGATTAGGCTGTTTCCAGATGGGGAGTCTTTAAAACAAAAAATTAAAATATCTTTTTGCTTAATAAAGTATTTGATTACTGAAACAATAGTATGAGGTATAGTGTCTAAAGTTATTATAAAATGTTTTTTTTTCTCCCCTGTAATATTTCTGTTTTATTCACCCTTGAAAGAAATGAAAATAATTTGTTTCCAGAATACCTACACTACCAAATTCCTTGATCTTCTCTTCTGCTCCTGTCGTGGTTCTACCACAAATTTAGCGATTTTGGACAAGAGGTTCTGAGAGAAGTTACAAACACACCCCAAAATGAAGAAAACACACAAATATCACAGTTTATTTCGCGTACAAACAAAAACCCGACAAATAATGTGCAAACAGGCAAACAAATTAAGTTTCCCAGGGCCCATTTTTGGGACGAGGACGCTCTGGAGATAGTGCTTGTCTCTCTCTGGGCCCCCCGAGAGACTCCGGGGTAATTAGAAGAAAACATGTGGCTGGTCTGAGAACTCCCTTAGCAGCGTAAGCTTCTGCCCGGCTTTGACTGAAGGAAAACTCAAGAAAATTAGAAACCGCGCGCAACCCCCTCCCTCCCCTTCTCGTTAGCCCAAGGAGGGNCCGCCAGCACCACATGCCCCCCGGATGCCACCGCCACCCGAGCGGCACCCCGTCGGCACCCGCATGCGGGCGCACGCCCGTGCCCGACGCAGGACGCCTGGGGCAGGGTCTCGCCGGCATGACCACACGCGGCTGGAACTGCGACAGGAGCCGGGGGACCCCAGCGACCGGCCCGTCCCGTGCTGCCGCGGGCAGGGAGCTGGTGCCGCTCCGCCACTCCGAATTCGGGGATCTGAACCCGACTCCCTTTTGATCCAAAGAAAAGAGAACTCTCCCTGGGGCTGAGGGGCACGGAGGAACCGGCGGAGGGCGCTGGGTGGTCCCCGGTCCGAGTGGGCGGGGAGGGAAAAGGGTCGTTCCCCCCCCCTCCCCCTCGCCCGGCCGGCAGCCCGCGCGGTAGCATCAGAGATTGTTTTTACTTTCGGTATTAACCCTACAACAGCTCCCCTTCTGACGATTTTTGCTTTTACTATTAGAAATTGAAACACTTTCCCCTCTCACAGGTCTTTATGATAACTTAAACATACACCAGCAATAGAACTTTCAACAGTATATATATTCACAGAGGTTTTGACCTTCTTTGCAGATTAGCAATTGACAAAAAAAACCCAAAACTATGACTCTTAGAAAATGCCACCAACTGTGAAAACTACTGAAGGAACTTTAAAATGAGTTGAAGAATTGAGGATCTTTCCCAGCATTTTTCAGAGGGATGACTCACAGCAGAAGGTGTTGGGTGGCCAGCTCTGCTGGCACATGTGTGACAGGAAGAAAAGAGCAGGATGCCAAGAGTACAGGAGGTAAGACATGACTTGACAGGTGGCTGGGGATTCATTCAACCTCTACTGTTGGGGAGCCACAGGAGAAAGGGGATATGAGCTGGGAAGCTTTATGTTTAATTGCTTCGCTACAGTGCAGCGCTTTCTGGCAGACAATGGTGCAAGTTAGCTGCTGCTGTTTGGAGTCTCAAGAATCTTTGAGCTCTTTGACCAGAGATCAAGTTTGGACACTGGTTGGTCTGGTAATCAGAAATTCAGTAATGGCTCTATTGACCGCACTGGACTCCTATTTTGATGGCTTCTTCAAAAAAAAAAATAAAAGGTGAAACACTTTTTTGGACCCTGAGCAAGATCATTCTCCTTCTGGCACTCTATTGGTGGATTTGGACTCAGAGTTGGCTAGAATATCCTGCTCTGTAGCTTTTCCCTTGGCGATCACAGTGATTGGGATCATCCAGAGAAATTCCAAAGGCCCAGAAACAGGCAGTGCCCTCACTGGAGGATTGTCAAGCAGAAGCTACCTGACTACAACAAAAACTGTGATAAAAATTCTGATATCCCCACAATACTGGAAGCAAAGAAGAAATTTCGTTCCCCTAGTATTTACCAAAACCCCAATTGCTTTAGGTTGCAGGTATCTAGGATGAAAATTCTGCTTGGGTCTGCTCCATGACTGACATGAGATACTTGGGAGAAAAATCAAACTGTTTTCAGATAGACATTGCTCCTGTGGAACTAATGAAATATCCTCCCATCAGAAATACTCCAATATTTCTGCTTAATTTTTGTCCTTGTCATGTTCTGTATAGTAGAGAAGAGATTTGTGACATTTGGGTCATGACTTGAATACTGAAACCCTGAGTTTCACAGCTATTAAATCCTAGCAGGAGGCCCCCAGTCCTGTGTAAATGAAATAGTTATTTCAAGAGCCCAGTCCAGTAGCTTTGCTTAAAGCAGCAGTAATACAGCTCATGAAGCTTATATGGATATGAAGCTTATTGGCAAGGTCAAAGTGAGATAAAAATTACAGGTTTTATCTCTGTATACTCTCACATATACAAATGTAATATACACATATATGCATAATCAAAGCTTGTCAGGGCACAATGTGGAGACCAACCTTGCTGAGCTGGCAGATGACTTTTCTCTACTGATGGAAGAAGTCAGAGTAGTTATGCATATCCATTTGGCTATTCACAGGATACTGTTAAAATGCCTATAAACCTCAGTGGTGTGCACTGATCTTCTATTTACCCCAAAAAAGTGCTTGTGAGTCACGTTACACAGTTGTTTTCTCTCCTCTGAGGACTACTACTTTGTAAGTTTGTCCTGCTCTGTTTCTCCTGCCCAGCTTAAAAACATGCTTTTGAAGGTGTTGGTGAGAAGTCCTGGTTAGGCTGCCTTCAGTGAATAGGCACACATAAACGTTTATCTTTTCTCTTCTCTGCCCCAGATAGCATAGTTAAATTCTTGTTCCTGGATCTGACTAGTATTGTCATACGGGTAAATGAAAATACTTAAACCTTGGGTTGGGTAACATTTTCTTTACTGGTACATATATTCCCTTAAGAATGTGGCTGGGAGACGTGGTATTGGGGGAAGGGGGTGTGGTTCCTCCTGGTCCTGCCTATGAGCACATTTGGACACAATGTGATGAAGAGAGGGCAGGATGAACTCAGCAAAGGAACAGGGAGATGGAAGCAGGGAGAAGCCAACCAGGCCTTAGAAATGGTGAAAATAATTTTCCTGGGACCCAAAGTGTACAGGGAAGAGTTTGTTTCTAATCCATAGTAAAGGATTTGCCTGGAAACAAGGATGTAGTTGACAAGGAAAGAGGCCACGTACAAAAAACAATTGTATTAATTTGTCCCTGGTTACTTCATTTTCCCTATTTGAAAAGTTACATTACTATTTTTTTCCCCAAATAGAAGTTGTTTGCTTTGTCTTTAGTCTTCTTTGAGGATTTCTTTATAGAGCAATGATCCAGACCCAGTTCCCCTGTAGTCAGTTTGGCATCTTGTCAGTACACCCAAGCAAGAAAAAATTAAAAAATGGGATTATTATGAGGAAAGTATCCTTCTGTTGAACTGTAGGTGTTTGTTAGCCATTTGTTTTTATGGTTTATCACTGAACAGAAGCAGCTGGAACAGCTTTGTTACATTTGTATGCAGACAAGTACAATATTCATGCATAGGTGAAAACTCACACTACAAAAATCTACGTAAACTCTCTTTTTTAAATATGTTGGAATAATTTTGTTGGCACAGAGAAAAGGATTCCAGCTATTCAGTAGAGGAATGTTGAGATTATTTTGGGTACCCTGTGATTTATGTTGATTGCTTATTGATTTTTGGGTGGAGTTTAGTGTGTTGGTTTGGATTTACGATATACTAACTGGCTTAATTTGTCCCTTGAAACTACTTTTTTCTTTGTGCTGTACTGCTGCAGCAGAAATCTGTGCAAACCCTCATTTTGTCCTCTGAGCTCTATAAAACAGGAGTTGGCTAGTGGAATTTTATGGTTCATGAGGAGCTCGGTTTTCAGAACTTATTCATCTTCTCTGAGAAGGCCTCTAAGAAAACCTGATTTTAAGGTGTCCATTCAAAGCCTTTCAATTTGGGTATGATTTTCAGGAAGAATTCGTTTATTGAGGAACAATGTTCCACTTCAGTTTTGTGTGTTGGAAAGATTACCTCGCTTGTATTCAAACCTATGGTTCCATTAAGTCTGAGTATTTCAAACCTGAAGCTTAGCTGAGCCTCAGCAAACAGCATATAAAAAAATAAAACAGGCTCACTTGCTTAGTTTTTGAGATAAAAAGAGGCTCAAGGTTATCAGAGCAGATAATGGAAATTAGGAGATACTCATTGTTTGAATAAAGAATTGGGAGTCCAGAATACAAATGACAAACAAATATCAGAAGGTAGGAAAAACAAAAAATGGTGAAGAATGCGTACAAATATATATGGACATTATAGGGCTCAGAAGATAATACCATATTATTTGATTTCTCCATTTCCCCTCTGAGATGGCAGCTGAAGCATTATTTGTTGGATATTAATTTCCCATACTTTTTTCCATTTTAATTAAATGTATAAGTATGTCATTACACATACAAAACCCTGGAAAAAAAAAAAGAGTCTTAAGAAATCAATGGACAGAAAACAATGTTCAGAGGTGAAACATAACATAAAAAATAAACTACTAGGTCTTGACAGAAGGCATAATATTTAAATTAAAATAATAGTAAAAAGAATTAAAACATATAATTCCTGCTTGAACAACAGGCTCTTTTAAATTATAAGCATTCAGAGTCAAGTTGTGGCATTCACTATTCTGCTGTACAGAAAGGACTGTAAAAAGCATCCCTGGCTGGGCAGTTGTAGATTCTCTTGGAATACTGATATATCGTAACGTCCAAGAGATTGCACTGGACGATATGCTACAGTTACATTTAGAAAAGGAAGCAAGGCCAGCTGTATAATTCTTCCTTGGGACATCTCAATCCCAGATCAAACTAGAGTACCTCGGGGAATGCTCATCTGTTCTCAGAATCATATTGTATCCCTCTTGTACCCAGCTTTCCCAAAACATATATATAGCAGGATTCCTCATTCTCCTCTCACGATGAGCTCATGTGCTGTTTGGCCAGATTCAAAAAACATGTACTTCATAACACATTGTTATGGAGGGTATTTAAGGAGCCCAAAACATTTAGATATTTGCTCACAACCAGTCTGCCTATGCAAAGGAAAGGCTTGGTCTGAAAATATACAGTGTATTTCCAGCTGCTCTTCTCTGCAGCAATGAAGCCATTGGGAAGATAGAATCCCTAATAAGGAGCAGGTAATCAAGTCATCCTTGCATGCATTCTCAAGCACTCTGTTATAGGTTTAGCTTTTCAAAGCAGATCTGTGGCTTGTTGCCAAAGGAATTCTATATCCCACAAGAGTAGGCATAGAGGCCCTCAAAAAGAACAGGTAATCTGAAATGAAAGTCACACTGACCCTTTAACTAGCAGTGGCATCGCCACACAGCTTGCTGTAAATGAAGACTGACAAATTGTCTTAGCAGGATACAGGCTTTCAATTTGCTGTGGTCTCACATCTTAGCAATTCCAAGCTACAAGAATGACACATGCAATTCACATCTGTTAAGGATGGACCTGTCCAAGGCAGGTGTGGGTTCAGCTGTAGAAAGGGAAGAAACTGGGGCTTCTGATTTTACCATTCACTGGCAACATAAGTCTTTCACATTCCTTCTCCTGCTCTGGGGAAAGACCAGGAAAGGGTTTGGGAAGCTGAGAGCATTGAGATGTTATAATTAGCCTGAGTTCTTTTGCCAAACATTCAAATTCTAGAAAGTGAGCCCCTCCAGGTCCATTTGGAAAAGTTTGCAAACTCTTTTCTCTGTTTCTCTTAGATTCAAGGGGAAAAGCAGGTCTGAAAGCTGCCAGTAGTTCTTTATTGGAATCAGCTGTTTTAGCTGAATCTGAGCCCAGCCATACAAACAAAGAGAGAAAAAGAAAAAGAGTTTTGTGAAGGCAAAACCAAAAATAGCTTGTTTGAAATATTCTTCTCTCTTTTTCTCTCTCTGCCCCCTTCAATTGATTTAACTTAATTAGGATCTATTTGCTCTCGTAGACTTAAAAAAACCCCAAAACAACCCAACCCCCCAAAAAACCCCTAACCCAACAAAAAAAGTAGACGTGTAAAAAAGTAAGAGATGTTTTGCAATACTGGGCTTTGGTTTACTGAGTTTTGTTTGCCAAGATAAGCCTCAAGAGAGACAGCACCTCATTTTCACAAATATCCCTGGAGACAGCAGGTGCTTTCCCAAATGTCCACATTTGCATCTGGTGAGTTCAAATAGCCAAATTAGTCAAAGCAGTATTTACCCACTAAATCAAATATCTAAGATCCTTTCCAGTTATGTTGCAGACTAGCAAAAGTCATAGAAGTGGACAGCTGTCCAAATGCAATTCCATTTGAAAGTATTCAATGTGAACTAAAAACCTGTTCAAGTTGAACGAACGGTTCCCATGAATTATGCTTTAGCTGTTTCAAGGTAATATGGGATATTTTCCTAAGTGTTTATAGGATATTTGAAGGCATCTAACCAGAAATCTCCGAGATTAAGGGGACAATATGGAGATTTCTGAAACAATTTACCAGACATTTGCATCTTTTTCTGGGAATCTGCCCAAAGATGGGAATTTAAACAGATACTTAATGAAGATGGCTTGTATTGATATTCTGTCTGGTCTGTTCAGGGTACATAAAATAAAGGTGGATTTGCTGGAAGAGATTGTACTGCAAACAAATAAATTCAGATTCCTTTTGCTTAATCTTAGTTATCCACAGTGCAGACATCTACATCCATGCTGTTCACCCCAGGCTTCCATAAGAACTAGAAATACTAACCAGGTACCAGATATTAAGGATAGCCTGGGCAACAGTCACTATAATGATTTGCCTCAGCAGAGGAATCCTTTTACAATCACTGACAGTGTCGGTGAGCATCATGGTTAAGGATGGCTCCTTTATGTATGGAGTTGAGGCCAAAGCCCCACAGACTGGCTGGCAACATGTGCCAAGCAGCACAAGCTTTCTGAAAGCCACAATGCTTCCTATTACAAAATGTGAGCAGTCATCATCATCATCATAATAAAAAAGTACTGTCTTTGTCTGTCAAAAAATGGCCAATAAATTATAAAGATCTTGACAGACATCATTACTGGTTGTGGATGTGTTTTCTTTTTCTACCTCCCTCATTACTCATTTAATTTTTAATTATTGATCTCTCCCCATGTCAAATTTGTGGCTCTTGTTTGCCAGCGATCCAAGTACATTTGGTTGGTCTGCCACAGATGGACATGCCACTACAAGGAAATCTCATTCATCAATTGATTTCTGTAGGTATTGGGTGAAATGAGCAATAAACCTTCTGAATCACAAGCAAAGTACTTCAGCACTTTCATCTAGAACAAAACCAGATGATGAATATTTTAGCAGGGCTTTAAAACATAGGTGTAACACAAATACTTAAAGAAGGATTTAAATGCCCATTCAAGAGCAAACTGTGGTGGGTACAATTTAGATGAAATGCAGAATAGGTAGCTCCAGCTACCTAGACAACTAGGTAGCCCCAGTTGTCTTTGAGTTGTTTCATTTGTGAATACGTGGAAAGGAAAACCCTCTTCACCTGTTGCAAGCAACCGGAATGAAAATGATTCTTCAAACATACTTAGAAGTGAGACAGCCAGGGACTGCTGTTGTCCCTGCCTGCCACAGAGAAGCTGTGGTCTCAATAGTAGTGTACAACATTGTTTATGGCTGAAATGATCTCAAGAAATTGTAGTCAATGTGAGGATATTTTGTTTACTGAAGGAAGTGTAAAGAGCAGTGTAACAAATAGTCCTCTTTCAGTAGCCTGTGAGTGAAGTTCTCAATCTCCCAACCATTCCCAGTTTTTCATATTCACAAATATTTCTTGTTTAGAGGCTTGATGTCTGAGAGTTCTTTTCTGCCATAACAGCTGATGTTCTGGATAGACACCCTGAGGTCCCACACATTTCACAGTGTAGGGCACACACTGCTTTGTGAACAATGTTCTTGCAAGAGAGAAAAAGAAGATAGAGTTTCCAAGTGGTGATGGATCCTTAACAGGGGTGGTATAGGCAGGCTGACTGTACCAGTGTCATAAAGGTGATTTGTTGCATAGAATCACAGATGATTCCTATTATAAACGCCACGTTTGAGGTCTGTATGGCAAAAGGACCTTTTTGCAAAAATTTGCCCTGTGCTAGTTAGACTGTTGACACTAGACCTCTTGCAGGGCTGAAAAAGGGATGTTGCTAATTCAGGAACTGGGGACAGGCCAGGCATCCCCACAGAACATTACAGTTTGGCCAAAGCATTTCCTGTGCCTCAGCCTCCAACTTATCTCCCCTGCAAACATGACCCAGCACTGTCAGATTACAAGTGCTTATCTGCAGGGACTGGTGACTAACTGTGTTTTTACTCTCCTAAAAAGTTATTTTGGGCTTTGGCATCACATGGGCATTCTCTCAAGGAGTGAGCCTGTGTTTGTTCTCTACATTGCTTACGTAGTAAATGGGAATGCTGGTTCTCATTGTTGTGACTCCTCCAGGAACCCTGGTGGGTATTGCTGAGATAAACAGTTGGACTCTGGGTGACTGAAAACTCTGGGTTTTTTGAGTTTTACAGCCTGGGGAAGTCAGGGAGAGGTTGAGAGGAGAAAGAGTACATGAAACATGGCTGGTTCTTGGGATGCCTGTTGAAAACTTTGAAGTCTGGAGGGACTTGGGTGTCTACCTAAGCCAGATAACAAGTCTGGGAGAAATGAGGAGAGGTTTGTATGCAGGTTTGCCCAATAGCTTTTATGTGAGGAGACCATTGGAAAGAAAATAAGAAGCCAAAGGAAGGTAAAGAAACATTTTCTCACATCCGACAACAATAATCTAACTGGTTCCAGCTGTTTGCATGCTGGCAGGAAGGAGCATTTAACGGTTGTGCAGGATGAGGATGCTAAAAAGACTCCTGACTGGCAGAGTCCTGATTCCTGAGGATACACACAGTTTTTCCCAGTCTTATCCAAGTCAAGCGCATAATCTGCAGCAAAATATGACTTAAGATGATGCCTTTGCATCTGTACCAGCTTTCGTTGTTTGAAAGTGGTGGTGGTGGCACCTTCAGCATTGAAATGATGATTAGTAATCTCTTACCTACCTCACAATTCTTTGACCCAGAACTTCTGGCATCTGCCTGGAGTGCAATAGGTTTGGCAAACTCCATATTTCAAGGCCTGCTAAGCCTTTGCTTTTCTCCTGAGTGGTGAGTTTGGTAATCTTTATAAAGTGCCCTGGAGGGATAGATTAGAGATTCACAGAGCTCAGAGAGGTAAAGGCATAGGTGGGATCCAAGAGACATTGCTAAATGTCTGTGGAGATGGAAAATGTGCCTCTGTGCCAGAATATGAAGTGGAAAATGACAGTCTTTCCGACACCAGAATGTTAAAGAGCAGAAGGTGACCAGAGAGGCCTGTCTTAGAAGGGTGCAAAGGAGTGGGGGGATCATCATGGAAATCATTAGGTGAATTAGAAAGGGACCATCCACAAGTATAACAAAAATATTATATTTTGAAATGGCAAACTTGTTCCTGATCCAGCTGGGAGTAAGTTTACTATGGCATTGTAGAGCTTATTTACGCCTTTTTTATTTCAGATCACTTCCTTCTAAATGGACCATAAATAACTTCCTAGTTGAAGGCCTGAAAAAGCATCACTTTAACAGACATGGTCACCAGAACCGTGGAGGATAATGCTTGCTAGAGTTTGTCAATAACCAGAGAAAGGGGTTTCTTACTGAAAGCTACAGGTGACAAAAATCCTCTACTAGAAGAAGGCCTGGCCAGAGAACTGAGGGTAACCTTTTAGGCTTTTACTGTTTTTTTTTCTGCAGTTTTTTTTATATAACTAATCTGGTAATTTAAATGTTTAGACTACTTCACCTTGAAAA
>VYZS01065594.1:3849-26905 GCA_013400695.1 Neodrepanis coruscans | reverse complement strand
ATCAGATTCTAAAAAAAAAAAAAGTGAGCTAGAGTCTGTGAAATTGAGGATAACAAAATGCTGAGAGAGACGTGAGCATTTCTATTTCTGAATATAGTAATTTGTCTGAAAGCTCTTGAAAGTGACGTAGTGAGAAGTTGGCAAGTGTCCATCCTGCCCTCTTTCATACAGCCATGCATATGGGTAGCAGAGGCCAGCCAGAAATCTAGCAAAAAATATATTTATAATTCCTTCTTAATCCATCTGAACTGAATGACATCCAGGTTTCTAAAAAGGCTGCTTTTATTTTGCTGTTATGATAAAAAGAAATTATGAAAATACAGAAGTTCCTTGAAGAGCTAACCAGACATAAACTTCTGCTGATTGTCACAAAAATACTTTCCTTAAAATATATTGGAAATAGGAAGTCTGATGCTAATGATGTTTTGTCAGGCTTAGCCTGATGCTTCCAGCTCAGCTAACCAGGCAAAGTAGTAGGAGTAAAAGGGTTTTGTCCTTTCCCCACTTACACAATAAAAGCTAGTATTGATTCCAAGTTCACATTTAATAAAGGCATTACTACTAACAATGGTCTGATTTTATGCACTGATATTAAAATGTTCATCCTTATTAACAATTAACTTGCTGCTTGGAATGGTTTGGATATCAGCCATAGTCTTGCAGAACACAGAAAACGATTTGCAGAGTCAAACTAAACCCACTGAGTGTTCCCTGTGGATTGAAGGATGTGGCTCTGCTCTTCCATTGCAGGTGACATACGCAATGACTTGTACCTGACGTTGGAAAAGGGAGACTTTGAAAGAGGTGGGAAGAGTGTGCAGAAGAACATCGAAGTGACCATGTACGTGCTCTACGCAGATGGGGAAATCCTGAAGGTAAGTGTTCATTTCCTCTGCTGGTTCCAGGGACATGCAAGGGAAGAGCTAAAACAAAAAGAGCTCCTACTTTATTTTTTTATTGTGAAGTTTTTAAGCTGTGTGTTGTGATGAACGAAGTGGTCAGTTACAAATTTGAAAGGGTTTGGAGCACTTCTCCTGTGTGAGGGTAAAAGACTTGGAGAAATTATTTGTAAACTGAAAAGTTTGTGTAATGTCAAAATGTGATGTCAATGTCTGAAGTAAAATTGAGAGTAACTGCAGTCAGAACTGAGAAGTGTGTGGCATATCTAAAATTCAATAATGGGTATCACTCAACACAATGAAATGTAATTCCAAGGGATACTTTCCAATCTGAGTTGTTGGAGTGGCAATACTGAATGTAGTTCTGGAAAAAAACTTTGAATAAAATTTCACCCTGGGTTGGCTCCATTCCAGTTGGGGATGGTTTATGTTTTATGTTTTTCTTTTTTAGTTTTATTGAGAAGAGGTGGGGTGGGAGAGTGTGAGGATAGAGAAATAAGCAAAGTATTTCAGCATAGCAGCCATCAGAAACAGCTTCTCTCTACCTTTTATCTCCAGTGCAATAAAATTGGCTTTGTAGATATTACCATGAAGAGTCTGAACACCTGAAGTGTTTGTGTACCAAACTCGATGTACCAAACAATCTTTTTAATTGAAAGAAGAACTTTTTATTACTAGCTCTTTATTGCTACAGCTGCTTGTGATTTCATTCAAAGTGCATCTCTTGTAAGGAACTGATTTGTGCTCAGAGCTGTTGCAGAAAGATCACAGTCATTCCTGGTTTTTTACCTCTCAAAGTGAGTGACAAATTTTTAATCATCACTTGATTTCACAGCAGTCTGCCTGCCAAGGACCAAGAGAGGTCTTTACCCTCAAACTGCAATATCAGCTCTTCAAATGCTAATGTACATAATGGTAGCTAATTATACTGTAACTGTGGCTGATGATTGCATACAAAAGCCAGATAATTTCTAAGCATTGTCAGTCTTAACTTCCGTGATTTTGGTTGTAATGGTTATTCACAGAGATGAAGTTGTCATTTCTTACCCTGGCTTGTTGCAACTGTAAAGTACTTGTTATTGCTCCTCTGTATGGTTGCAGTCAAAGCAACAAAGATATTTGGGTTATATCAGGGAGATCTTTGGTCCCTGATGCCTAATGATGCCCTGTATTGTGGGCAGAACACAGAGTTCAGCCACTGACCCCAAGCACTGCTGCTCCTGGCTGGAATATCCTTGACTGTTCTGAGCCACGGCCTTTCCAGAGCAGAGGCTGCCAGGGGAGACAGTGTGTGTGCAGTTACACAGCAAAAGGGGGAAATTGCCACGAAGTTTTCAGCTGGTATTACAGTAAGATTGCTAAACTTTTCCCAACCAGCAGCACAATCCAAATCTGAATTATGCTTTTGTGAAGACTTTAGCAGAACCGTACGCAGCATTAATGAGAATATTCTCAGATCCTCACTGTTGAGTGTATCTTGATCCAGAAATAGCCCTATTGAAAGCAGTGGAATTACTTCCAGAATGCAGTGCTACTGAAAATGAGTATTTCCTTCTCAAAATGGTTTTACTCAATTGTTAGTATCTCTCAGTGTAGTCTGAAAAATAATAAAAGAAAAAACTGATACATTTCTCACTTATTCTTTCTGTTCCAGGGACAGGAACATCTTATGAATTCCAAGGCACACCTTTAACAATGGAAATATTACCTTATAATTCTTCTAGTTTAGCTTCCTTCACTTGCCTCTGCCCTCTAATTCAGCTGCATATTTGTGCTAACTGGGTGTACGGAGACCAGTTTCATGTTTCTGTTTTGCAGATCACAATTCAGAATTAAACAGTCTTCCCTCCTCAGGCTATAGTTTGTAGTATAACTGCGTAGAAACTAAGTTAACAACCAGAAGGAAAGAGTATACATTTATTTAAAGTTTATTGCATGAAACAGCTTTCAGACTGACCATCTATCAGGCAGAGCAGATAATCTTTTGAGGGGACAAAACCCCTCAAATTGAAATTTGAATTTTTACTGTGCCTTGTAGAGGAAATAGAAATACCTTTTTGCTTTCTCTGAAGAACCTAATGCAGAATGAGGCTTTGGAATTACTGTGTTTAAGCCCAACAAGTTACCCTTACAGCAAAACAGAACTGGGATCTTTCAGTTCTGACTTGTAGAACTGCCACTACTCTCACTCCAACCTGTTGATATCTGCAACATTAAATTCTTTTTACTGTATGAAAAACAGCACCTTTATGGCAGGATTGTGACACATCACATGGTTGCCAAGGCTTATTTGGGAGGACTGAGTTGTGTGAGTTTATGCTGCAGTCACTCAGTTTGGATCAGAGCCTTTGCGATTAATCTCTGTCCAAGTAGGCTGTTCCTGCATTGGATCCCAAAAATTCCAGAGAACTTTTCTTTCCTTTTGAGATAATTTGCAAATTCTTCACTTTCTCAAAGCCAGAATAATATTGCCAGAGGTCGAACTAATTGGATCTGGTTAATGGGATATGCTTGACTGGATAGTCAGATGATTACAGATAAAAAAATGAAAATGTTGGAATTTGGAGATGCCTTGGGGAAATGACCAGTGGTTCTTGTCATCATTCTGTCCCACGGGGGGGTGTTTTTACATCAGAATTTACATTGCATGTCATTCTGGGTCTGCTCAGCTTCTGTTTCTTCCTGGATTCATTATCCTTAGAGATGCTAAAATTGAAGAGTCTCCAAGCTGTTTTTTTTCTGCATGGCTTTATGAGGTGTCACATCTTTTGGATCTCTTTGTAAGTGCTGTGTCTAGAACATGGGTTAGTGCTTATATAAAAAAATGTGCTTCATGCTCCATGTTTTCATTACAAAGGATATTTAATGTTCTTATTTCAGAACTTCAGTATTTCTCCTGTCTTCCTTCACTTGTGTTCTGACTAAAGATTTCTTTATTTCCTAAACAGTATCAACATATGTTTTTCATCATTATTTTTATAATATATAGACCGGGCAAAATCTCTGAACTTGTTACACCTAGAAGCAGACATTTAAGTCCCATTGTATTTTTAGGTGATGAGTATTACACAGAAGTTCTTTGCTTTCACTGGTGAAGTAACTTGACTAGAATTTTCTGGGGTATTTGGTGAGACTTGATGGTTGTAGTTTTGAAAGATGAACATTTGTAAGGGCTGGAAAAGTTCAAGTATCACTTCTGAACTGAGATACTGAAGCAGAAATCTGGTTAAAGTATCTTTTCAGAGAAGTGTGACATTGCAAGTGATGGTCCTATCAGGTCCTGTTTTTTTTGACTTATCTTGGTATATTTGAGCTTGGGTGTTTTATTGTACCTAGTCTGTGCTTGACGGAAAACTTACCTTAAGATACTGGAATTTGTCTGGTATCACAGGTCTCCTAGCTCACTCTTTGACCCAAAACACAGTTTAAAGATCTCTTCAAGAATTTTACATTTCTTTGTGTCTTTCTGCTTCTGACTTTTCTTTTATGTCTACAGAAAGATATGAATTATATAAAGGTTATCACCATGGAATAAAATGACTCATCAGTAGTGACATGATGTCTTTTAAAGTGAAATTGTTTTCTTTTGTTCCAGGACTGCATCAGCCTGGGCTCAGGAGAGCCAAGCAGGAGTGCCTACCACTCCTTTGTCCTCTACCACAACAACAGCCCTCGCTGGGGGGAGATCATCAAGCTGCCCATCCCCATCGACAGGTTCCGTGGGTCCCACCTGCGCTTCGAGTTCAGACACTGCTCCAGTGAGTGCCAACCCTGACCAGGAGAAACCCACAACACCTCGGGTCCTTCCACTGCCAGTTTATGTTTGGATGAGACTGTTACTGGGTGGGAAGCAGGAAAAGGGTGCCAACCTAAAATACAGTGAAGGGGCTCTGCTAACCAGCTGTTTGCTGGACTTGTCAAACAGCATTGAAAATATGGTGAACAATCAGTGCAGGGTAAAGCACTTTGTAGATGTTCTGCCCTGCTGTACTTTTGCTGTGTTTTTCAGTAGAATGTTTTCTTTGCAGGATGACTAGTTTATATTTTGCTATATTTGGCATGGTTTTGTTTAATTTGAGGTTTGTCAGTCCTTTGCATAGAATTAGAAAGAAGAAATCGGAATTGCAGAAGCTGATTATTCTGTAAGGTGCATGCTCTTTGTTAGGCATGTGGAGAAATTGGTGAGTAACCTTGTGGAGTGTATGGACAGGATATGGACAAATACAATTCCTTCTTTCTATCTCTTGCTACAGCAAAAGACAAGGGAGAAAAGAAGCTCTTTGGTTTTGCATTCACCCCACTGATGAGAGATGATGGCACCACCTTGTCAGATGATATCCATGAGCTTTATGTTTATAAGGTACCAGTTCTTTTCTGCAGACTTTTCACTTGCTCATCTCTACTTCAGTTTAAATGAGTAATGGTCATTACATTATCCTTTACCCCCTTATTTAAAGTATGTAAGAGATTAATAGTAGTTTCAAAGTTTTATAAATTCAAAATCACATGGTATGGATAGAGCCTTCTATTCCTGGTACAGCTCATCTTTTCCATTCAGATGGTGATCATTTACCTGCTGTTAATCCCATCCATTTTGACTTCAAACACATGTTCATGAGCATTCAGCAGTTCTTCCAGCTGTGGCATCACTCTGTCTCTGATGGCACTCTGATGTACTTTAAATGCATTGTGCTACAGTGCTCCAGCCTGGCAGCCCCCAGCCGAGGGACTGGGGTGGGTTTTTTCCTTTCTGCTGATTTACCTGGGTTTATTTCTTCAGTACCATTTCCAGCAGCACTAAGTTGTTGAGTTGGAATATTTTGGTAAGGTCTAAAGAGTCAGTGTTTAGGAGACCACACTTTGTAGAGCTGGGTCTGTTTTGTGGCCCCAAAGCACAGCTTTTAGAAGTGTTTTCACGCATCTTAAAAAGGTGATCAGTACAAGCACTGTCAGGCTACTGCTGCCAGGCTGTGGGTGTGGGGGATGAGGTGGACCAGGCACAACTCACTCCTTGTCCTGTGCCCACAGTGTGATGAGAACAGCACGTTTAACAACCACGCACTGTACCTGGGGCTGCCCTGCTGCAAAGAGGATTACAATGGCTGCCCCAACATCCCCTCCAGCCTCATTTTCCAGCGCAGCACCAAAGAGACCTTTTCAGTCTCCACGCAGCTTTCTTCTACCAAACTGACCCAGAATGGTGAGTAGCTGATCTAAAATTGTGCAAGGCAGTGGGAATTGTGGAAGAGAGTGGTAAAATGGGTATGTTTTTGCTTTCCTGATTTTGCCAAAGTAGTCATTTGTTATAATTTGATTTTGAGGATTTTTTTTACATTTACTGACATTTTGAAATGAGCAGAAACTGTTTTTGATTAAATAAGAATTTTGACAAATGGCAGAGAAATTACAGGCATTACGTAAGTGCATTACACAGGTAATACGTAAAAGCAAAATTAATTTTCATTAAATAATTGAGGAACAAAAAATTCAGTGTTAGCACTTCTACACAACTCAGAGTTTGCGTTCTTTGGCTTTTACAGAGTTACTAAGTAAATAAAAATTTGTCACAGCAACATTCCTAAAGCATGAGAAGATAGTAGTGAATTGTCCACAGTGCAGTGTCAAGTCACATAGGGAAAAATGCAGCCTTTACTCTTTTAAAGCATTTCACCATTCCTGCATTCTTTTATCTCTTAGTACTATTGACTTACTCCATATTTTTCTTCTTGTTTTCTGTTATATACATATTATTTCCCAAGAAGTGTGAACTGTAAGAGGTGAAGTGTAACGTTGATGAATCTGTGGTGGGTCTGGGGTTTCCATTCTTCCCTCTGTGGTTTCAGCTCCTTCTCCCTCTGTTCTGCAGTGGATTTGCTTGCTCTACTGAAATGGAAAGCTTACCCAGATCGTGTGATGGATATTCTGGGAAGACTGAGACATGTCAGTGGTGAGGAAATTGTTAAGGTAAGATATGAACAGTCTCTGGATGCATCTGTGATAGCCAGTGAATACAGACCTGCAGGGCACTCCTGAATGTTCCCTCTTACTGTGCTTTTTGATTCCCACTGTGAGTTCTCACCGAGTGTGAATTGAGATTCTGTTATGATGTGAAACTGAACAGGAAGATACACTTCAGAGATCAGTGCATAGTTAGTCCTTGCGATCAAAACAGAGCTTAGTAAAATCCCCTCAGCCACATGTGCTGCAAATACTGGGTCCTCCAGTCTGCAGGCCCACACAGCTGCTGGTGCAGACACAGCCACAGTTTGGTGCAGTCTTACCTGTTCCAACAGTATTTCCTAAAGGACAGTCTATGGACTTGCCCAGGTGTGATTAGTCCTTTCTCCAGTGAAAGGACTCAGCAAACTGGCCCTCCTCAAACAGGCAGTGGAGTGGGTCTGTATTTCTGTTTTGCAAACATCTTCCAAATGTCCACGTAGAGGAGGAAGAAATGTGAAACCCTGGAAGCTGAGTTTTGCTCAGGGGCCTGCAAACCCCTTTTCCTGTCCCAGCACTATGAAACTGCTGCCTAGAGCACCATGTGCTCTCTGGTGCATCCAGCCATCAGTGCATTAGTTTCCCATCTCCCAGCTCACAGTTGCACCATGTTTTGTAGCCACTTCTGCTCTATGTGACCATCTTTGCGTAACCCGAACTTCCTTGGGTCCAAGGAACTTAAAACTGTGTTTGAACACTTGTGGTGTCAGCAAAAATTGCATTCCAGATAATTCCTTAGGTGTGCTGAGAACTCTCCCTAGAATTTATTTTTGTAAATCTGGAAGTAAAAGATGATTTGTAACAGCAAGCAACCAAGAAGAAGAAACCACAGGCAAATCCCATCACTTAATTAGTAATGTATGATTAAAGCCACTTCACTACAACTCATTTGAATGTTGTCATATCTGGAATGATAACTTAGTAATGGGAGAGCACAAACCCCACCTATATTGGAATTCTTCAAGAATGTCATGTTTTGTACACTTTGTTTTGTAAGGCACTACAAGTATCTGTTTTTTATAGAGGAAGACAAAGAAAGATGTGGATTAAATTATTTCATGGGAAGAAATAATTGATTCCTTCCATGAATCAGCTGCCATTTGGCACTGGGATATGAAGCACAGAATGCAATAGTTCAGAAAAAAGAAATCTTATCATTTCAGAGACTTCATAAATTGTCATAATTTATTTCTTGTTCTCCACATCAGAAATTTAAGTAGATTAGATTAAAAAATCATGAGAGAATGTGCAGCTGATGCTCTTCAGCATTCTCTTTCACACTCATCCTTTTGAAAATGGTGCTTTTGGAAGAAAAATTAGAGTTGTCAGTGCTCAGCAAGCTGAGGTGTTACAGGTGAAAGAAACACCTGGCAGCATGTAACAGGACACAATTAATGCTTGTTAGAAGAGCTTTACTTGCTGTCATCTAACGAAAGTTTTCAATATTAAACATGATTTGAAGCATCAGTTAATGTTCTTCCAAGCCTTAAATTTGATGCTGAATAGCACCTGATACACTGATGACTGGAGAACGAGTTGTTTTGCCAGTGCTGTTAAGGCAGCGCTTTTAGTCAGCTCACAGTAAGAGGAACACTCAGTCAAATTTACAAATCAGGCATACAGTACATAGTCCTTATTTTTTGTTTTTCTGTCATTTTTGTTGAAAATATTCCTTGTAAAGAGAAAAATTTTTCTTAGTAAAAAGAAATTTAAGTCTGTCGCATGATATGGATGAACCTGAAGTTGTTTGTCCTTGGCACGTGTTTCGCAAAGCGATCAGCATGTATGAACTAATTAAAGCAGGGCAGAAATAACCTTTTGAATGCAATTAAATTTGAAACTCTTTTTTTTATGTTGTTTTAGTTCCTACAAGATATTCTGGACACGCTGTTTGTAGTTTTGGATGACAACACAGAGAAGTATGGTCTGTTGGTCTTTCAGTCTTTGGTAAGCTGATGGATTGCTATTTGTATCATGCTCAGTGAGTTTTAAGTTTCTTATCATCATGTTGCCAGTATTTTGCTGCCACAAAATATTAAATATTCAGCTGGACTCAGCCTTATGTTTTCTGTAATGATCTTGGGTGAGGAGGGCAGGACAGCCTTGGCAGATCCAAGGGCAACAATCTGTGCTGTCAGCTGGGAGAAGCAAACAAGAACATCTAATGACACAGTTACTGACTGACTGTTCAAGTTGCTCAGCTATTCCACTGTTTCTTAGCTTGGGAACAGTATTTGTAGATACTTGGCAACAATGTGCAGTTTTGTTTAGTCTGGTTTCACTTTTTCATCTCCCACAGGTGTTCATCATAAACCTGCTGCGTGACAGCAAGTACTTCCACTTTCGGCCTGTGATGGACACCTACATCCAGAAGCACTTTGCAGGAGCTCTGGCTTACAAGTAGGTTTTGTTTGTCCATCACTTTGAGAAATGGCATTTAGTGTGTCTGGAAGTGATATCACTATCTGAGTTGTAACTTTCCTGTCAGCAATGGTTTCCAAAAGTAGAGCTGCTCAGCTGGAAGTTTTCCAGCACAGCTATAGGGAAAAGCTGCTGAATGTCACCTGTGGCTGAGTGTGGCCAGACTTGGACATTTCTCTTGCCTTTCTGCACTTGCAAATTTTTTTTTTTTTTTTTGAGTGAAGAGACACTCAGCAACAGCTCATTGTTGGTCTGTACTGATGAGCTATGAAAAGCATACACATTCCATGTCTAAAAGATGCTTGGATACAAAACTTGTGTGAAAGTTTAGAGAATTAATCATAACTTCTTTTTCCAGAGTAGGCAGGTATTCACATAAGATGTTCTATTTGNAAAAGGCATATTTTGGTCTTAGAACCATGCCCTTATCAAAGCTATCTTTTTAATAACATCTCTTTTATGTTCTCTTAGTGTTCCTTATGATCTTAGTCAATTACAGAGAAGAAATGGTTTTCTGATTTTGAAACTTAAATAAAAGTAGATGTTACGTAAATTCATTATCAAAGACAGCTATACCTGACCACTGAAATGAAGTGAAATGAGGCTGTTTTGTAGATCTCTCTTTAAAACCAAAATGTNTTTTTTTTTTTTTTTGAGTGAAGAGACACTCAGCAACAGCTCATTGTTGGTCTGTACTGATGAGCTATGAAAAGCATACACATTCCATGTCTAAAAGATGCTTGGATACAAAACTTGTGTGAAAGTTTAGAGAATTAATCATAACTTCTTTTTCCAGAGTAGGCAGGTATTCACATAAGATGTTCTATTTGATTGCAATATAATTTCAGTAGATCAGAAATTTACATTTCACTGTCACTTTGAAGATTCTGCCTCATTTTGTGGTATTCAAGTCTTGCATCAGAGAACGAGACAGATTTTTTGAAGCAGTAACAGTTCTCATTCAGGGAGTTGTTTTTCTTTTAGACCATTGTGTATTTGATCATATTCTCTCTTTGGCCATAAACTATGAAAAACAGCTTATAATTAGTTTTGACTTGATTGCTTTCAACCATTCACGTTTGTACGTAACTAAAATAAATATAAAAAATATTCTGTCAACGNTTGGTGCTGAAGGTTCCTTCTCACTGTTGTTCTCAGGGAGCTGATCCGATGTTTGAAGTGGTACATGGACCGTTCAGCTGAGCTCGTACGCCAGGACCACATCCAGGAGGCCATGAGAGTATGTATCCAATAGATACCTGTGTCCTGGCTGGCTGTTCCATCTGGGGCTACAAAAGAGCTGGGGAAGCTCTAAATAAAATCAGGGGTAGCGTGGCACTGACTTCTTATAATCGTTTAGCCAGAGTTTGTTTCTNTCATTCTACTTTGTGCTAATTTTCACCACTTTCAGAGAAAACAAATGTTTTTGGTAGTCTGATGTCTGAACTAGAACATGGTTTTAATACACCTTTATAAGTTAGTCCAGATGGTGTTGTGTGCTTAGGAAAATAGATGCATGTATTTTCCTTGTAGTCTTAGCTTCTAAAAACTTCTAACTTNAGCGTGGCACTGACTTCTTATAATCGTTTAGCCAGAGTTTGTTTCTATATACATATATATAAATATATATCTTTCCACAATTTTTCATTTTTGGGGAGATTCACTTGGTGCAGAAAGAGAGGGAAAAGCCCTGTGGAAAACTTAAGCTCATTAGCCTTGTGGAAAACTTAAGTTGGACTTATTTGCATGGCCAGTGCATATATACTCCATTTGTGTGGAGTATTTTTAAATGTATTTGGCACAGGTGCTGTGGAGATCAAACATTTGCTTCTCATTTCTACCTGTGACAGAGCTCCATTGTATTGTGGGTTTAAGTTCTAGAGTATTTTAAGCAGCAGATGAATGAGTCTTTAACTGGATGGAAATCCTCTGAAGGCCACAGGGCCTGACTCACAGTTCTGTGATGAGAGTGTGATCTCCCAGGGAGGAACAGCTTTCCAATGGTGTGTGAAACAATGGGAATGTTGTTGCTGTTACAAAGAAATCAGTGAGTAAATAAAGTGTTTATTTTACCACATGCAATTGTAAGCCAGGAAGATGGTGTGTCAAATATTTAAATAGAAGATTCCAAAATTTGCAGGAAGGCATTTCTCTTTAACTTAAAGTTCTTACTCTGAGTAGGTTTGTGTCCAAACCTCGAGTCTGGGCACTTGTAGAACTGGTAGCAATTGGCAGGTGTTTTTCACACTTGTCAGTAGAAGTAGGTGAAGAATCTCCCAGGTGAAGGACAATGTCATTGCCATCAACTCACTTTCAGGCTTTGGACCAGTGTTTACTTTACCTTTTGTAATACTTACCTCTTCTTTGTAATACTTTTCAACCACAGATTCATAGGGAATGGTAAAAAAAGGGAAAGACATCTTTTCAAGAAATTACTCTCTTTTTTCGCCATCTTTATCCTTCTTTTTTTTTTAATTTCAAAGAAACCTATTAAAATTATGAGATGAGAGGAAGATCTGTAGCTGGAATGACTTCGAGGAGGTTTTCTTCCTCTCAAACCACTCATTAGTGCTATATGCAGAACAGCAAACAGAGATGTAGGATATTGTCCCTATGTGATCTGCATTTTTTGAATCTCATAGCAGTCCTCTTTGGAAATACTGAAAATATGAATGCTGGAATGCCTTGCAGAAGCTGGGCTAGTCAAGTTCCTGTTTGTGAATAAGGTACATTCTGTCTGGGGATCCAGGGCAGCTCTGTGTTCACTGGGGATCTCCAGTGCTTGCCTGGAACGGAGCTGTTCCCTCCATTAGGGAGGTCAGTTTGAAGACCTGTCAGCTCAAGCCTTTCCAAGCACAGGAATTACAATTAGCACCAGAATTTGTGCAGACCTAAGAGCACATCCTCTGCCACCCACGCTGCTGTCACATCTTACTCAGACAGTTGCCTTTGCAGGTATATCTTGGAGGCCCAAATTAAGGTCTTTATCTTCTTCCTTTATAGTGATGAGATTGACTCCCTTCTTTGCTTCCAGATTTCATATCAGGCATTTGGAGCAAGTGTGTCCCAAAGCCTTTATCACTGCTAATGTGTCATGACTCGTATTAGATTCTACTCTTCGGAATTTCTGTGGTCTTGGATGTGTTCACTGCATTCCTTGCATTAGTAGTTCGACTGAGAAAACAGGGTAGCTCTTGATCCCTTTTCCCCTGAATTAGCTGTTAAGTGTAGTACCCTAAAGCTGGTGCTGAAATATCTCTGTTCTCTTTTTTGGCTCTTCACCAGTCTCCTATATTCTTGATGGACATGCAGATGTCTCATAGGATTCAGATTTCCAGCCCTGGCATTACCAAGTGGTGCCCTAGAGTATTTCTAAAATTCATGTCCCTCAAGACTGCCCTTAATTCTCAAAATACTCCTGTGAAACTCTGAGGAAGTGTAAACAAAAGGACATTTCTACCTGTGCTAAAATATATGACATCATGTTCCTTTACGTGTGTGTGTATGTATGTATGTGTATGTCTGGACTGAGAAACAATGAAAAAGCAAGAGCTTTTTCTGCCATTTCACCTTTCACAGGGAATTATGGAAGTTCATACAGAAATCTGATTCATTGCAAAACAGAATCTTCACATTGAAGCTAAGAGCTTTCAGGATAGAACTATGGTTAGAGCTATGGCTGTCTTTACCAAACAGCTTGCACAGTGTGCTGGGTTTGGTGGTTAGCACAGAGATATTAACCTTGAAGAGCTGACTGTGAACCAACTGGCCTTTGTCTGGAAACTGGGAATGCTAAAAAAGCTTCACGAAGGAATGATTTCATACAGGAGTATAAATAATATACTGCTTAATTACCAAAGTGCCACAATTTCTGAAAAAGGAAAAAAAAAAGTCTGTAAGAGTCAGTGACATTTTGGAATCTATGATTGTTGAATCTCCAGCCTGTTTTTTCCTATGCTGAATTTTAAGGATATCATCAAACTATGCATCATGTCTTGCCTTAATCCTGGTTTCATGGTGAATCATGTTAAGCACTGAGGGAAGGACTGCAGACCAAAGTCACTGATATTTCGTGCATTTTGTGTTGGCAGTTGTGTACACCAAGTAATCAAAAAGGCTCTGTGGAATGTCACCTTGCTGGGTTGGTGTCAGAACTATTGATAGGTTGGTGACTTCTCACAGCTGCACAGAACAATGTGTTTTCCTCATTGACATTCCTACCAAATAAATGCAGTTTAGAGTAATGCCACTTACAAAATTTTACAGATGTTTAGGTAGCAAATCCAGACTTAATCTAAACATGTCCCAGAGCAAACTATCACTCTACTATCACAAAAAGACCCCATTTGCCAGTCCTGCAGGACTGAGCATCTCACATGGTGTGCTGGGGTTAAATGTCATCTTGGTTGCAGGTTATTCTCTCTCTGCTGGGAGCTCTCCAGGCTTCACATGTGATGAGAATAGAAAAACACTTTAACTTACCACAATTTGAAGTAAAGAGATGCTCAGTGCAGTGCTGCTGCTTGTCACTGTCTTGGGCTGTCAGAGGGCTTCACAGGCTGCTCATGTTCTTCTCTTTCTGCATCTACATTTCTTTCTGCTGTACGTGTGGCTGGCAGAAATAAAGGTGAATGTTGTGTTCAAATTGAAAAGTAGATTTTCCTATTTCCAGGTAATCCTTCTGTTGCAGGGACAGTCCACTGATTGCAATCTAGATTAGCTAACTCAAGTAATTAATGGTACTATTTGAAAGAAAACAGGAGAACAGCTTCTTCAGACACTTCAGTCATTGTGCCAAGTCATGAGAAAACTAGAAGCTTCTTACTTTCACCATGATTTTCCTCAAATTTGTCTATTTGATTTCAGTGCATACTCTTTTTGCTAGTGGAGCATGCTAGTAACAAAATATTATTGGTTCAGAATGGGTACTTGCCTATGAGTAGCTCTTCCTTAACCACATTATATAACTTATAAAACTTGTTTTTCTTTCTCCTTTCTAAAGCTGAAGAATTTAGTTATTATGCACTAGAGTCCTTCCTGGTTCTCTTTAAAGCTCCTTTATTTTTCTTTCTCCCTTTTTCTCTCTCTTGATCTCCTTCCTCTCCTGCTCCTTAAGGCCTTGGAATATCTTTTCAAGTTCATTGTCCAATCTCGGATCCTTTACTCCAGAGCTACTTGTGGAATGGAGGAGGAACAGTTCCGCTCCAGCATCCAGGAGCTTTTCCAGTCCATCAGATTTGTGCTCAGCTTGGACAGCAGGAGCTCTGAGACTCTCATCTTCACACAGGTTTGCAATTTTCTGCATTTCCACTGGCAAACCAAGAAGCAGCTGTTTTCTGCACAGGTAGTAGGTATGGGCACATGGGGATTAAATGCAGATTAGTAGTTTTCCCCTCTAACAAACTGATGATACTGGAAAACACCACAGCCAGTTAATGGTATTAGACAGTAGCTTTGCACAGGTGAGCTGGACTGTGGGCTCTGAAGGAGAAAGTAACTCGTCACATGAGAACTCAATTCTTGCTCTTCACAAAAGTAAACTGCATTTTTAAGTCTCATTCATGTATCTTATGGTTGGTCTCAAGAATTTTCAGGTCCTTAATTGCTGTAGTTCAAATCAACACTTACAGTCATAGCAGCATCACAGCAGAGAAGTTTAATTGATGTATTCACACTCAGATAAACTAAATTCCAGTACACACTAAAATAATGGTCAGAATCATGAGCAGCCTGACCATGAGCACACCATGATATCCACACTCATCATTTTGAATATGGCCCAGGGCACTTCACATGGGCTTAAGATACTACTCAAAGTGAGTAAGGGTGCTGCTAAATTTTGTTTCCTACTTTAATGACCACTGTACTACATTACATACTCTGCATTTAAAAGTTTTAAGAAGTAATGTCAAATGTGCTGTGTTGTGCCTCTGCTCAGAGAATGCCAGACCGGACCACCCAGAACTCCCTGGAAACATGAGGGTGATTTGTAATCACTAATGCAGAACTACAGATGTTTTGAGCACCTGCTGTGGTTTGCCAAAGCAGCAGCTGCTGTGAATGTCGCAGCCAAGCAGTGACTCCGCTGGTTAGGGAAGCTGACAGTGGTGTGATCTCTTTCTTAAGGAGCTGCTATGAAAGGTTTTGAGAACAGCTGCTCTAGTCTTTTATTTAATTACCCATTAGTGGGTATAGTAAGATGAGCCAGGAACACAAGAAATTAGTGCACAGAATTTTGCAGACAAAGCGATGGTAAATGGAAACAGCCTGATTGTTTTCCAGTTGTGGTGACCACAAATACAGTGGGAGACTCACTGAGGATTTGGGGGTATTTTCCCTTTTTCTCTTTGTTTTCTCTTAGTTATTTTCCCCTCCTTTCTTTCACTATGGTATTTCTTACTTTAGACTTTTGTAATTTGTGCTGGTTGAATCTTTGAAAAGTTTGCTTTTTGTTTCCCCCTTGCCACTGTGTTGCCCCTTGACCCCACTTGCCCCATAGGCCTCCCAGCCTGGAGGGCAGGCGAGCGGAGCCGGGACTTGTGCCCCACAAAAATGTGGTGGCACGTCAAGGCCGACATTTAACTCTGTAAGTAATGATCCCCACAACTGCACAAGTGTTCCGTCGTGGGTGTTCCCAATTAATGTCTCTTCCCTACCCCAAACTCTCTTTTTCCTGCACATAAACTGGAATTTATTGTGTAAATGGCTGGTACTGGAATATTTCAGTTATTAATGGAACAGTTTATGGCACCCCCACACTGAAAAGACAGTACTGAGGGTGTACACAAGATTGTATAAATCAAATGGTTCAGGACAGCCAGGGATTTGCTGATTATTTGATTATTAGTTCTGGAAATTGGGACAACTGTTAAATACCTACAGAAGTGCTAAAGGCCCTGGCAAACATAATTTCCCTCATACTTGTCCTCTTCTCCAGGATATTTGAGAGATCTCAGTATAGTTCTTTCCAGCAGAGAGTAAAACTGATTTTCTTCCTTCCAGGCAATTAGTTTTGACATGAGTAATGTTGCAGGGTACTTTAGGGTGTTTAACAAAAACAGGCCCTTCAAGGAACTGATAAAATGATGTAGCCTCAAAACAGCTTCAAAACTTCCTGAAGAGATCCCATGGATTGCTACTGGATATACAGAAACCCTTCTGCTTTTTAAGTAATAGTTAGAAAGTTTAAGAAAACTGTGAGAATTTTGTAATATCACTTGTATTATCACAAAGACAGTGACTGGATTTGTGGCTGTTACAGCCCTCCAAGAATACCATGAGCTACTGAAATGACTCATACTTGTTTATTTTGTTAGTACTTTGTATGAATGTACCAACAAAATAGGTGACAACACCCAGGAGGCATTGTGGAGGTTTGCATAATCTGAGTGGATTGTAACAAAACAAGATGTTGAGAGAGAAAGAGGTAAACTTACATTCAGAATAATTGAATGAGCTCTACAGTGTTAGATGTAAAAATAACTTGGATTTTGCTCAACCAAAGAGATTTTAAGGAAGGAAAAGATTTGAAGGAAAAGATACTTGGACTTGGTGAAGGAGGAGACTGGGTATTATATGGGATTAGGAGAGGCATATCAGTATGGGAGAGATAGGGATATGTTTATGCAGTGGGAAAAATCTGTGAGGAAAAGGAAATACTGATAGGTGGTGGGACTCTGGAAGGGCAAAACTGAACAGAGACCTGCACAAAGTCAAGAAATCTGTGTGGTTTGTGAGAACTTCAGGCAGGGGAGGTGGAAATGGCAAGAAGGGAAGAATTGAGGTGGGGCTGGTTCAAGAAAGCAACTGTCTAAGAATTGAAGAAGTTGTAATGAGGAAGCAGATACGGACCTTGTGTAGGATGTAGAGGAAGAAAGAGAATAATTTTAGAACATTAAAGGTGTGTGGCAATTTTTTGGTAGGACACCAAGTCTGCAGAACTTGAGCATAGGGTGATGCATGGAATTTTCTATTCTTGTGAAGAAATTAATTGAAAAATGAGAGATAAGGGATGAAGAGTTTTTTGTTGCTGTTGTGCTGACACTGTTTCTGCACTTGAAGAAGCACTTTCAAGGATAGCTCCAGCTTACTGGAAATATCTGTTACTGCAAGAATCACATGTGCACTTGCATGATGTGATGGCTCTTCCACGTGAAATCACACCCCACCCCTGCTGCAGAAATCCCTAATGTCACATGGCAGCGCTGCTATGGTTAAGGGTCTGTCAGTATATTCCTGAGAATATTTTCTGCAAAGTTCTAACTGCCTTAGGTAGTTGGTTAATACAAAAAATTGGTATGGAACTCTCTAATCAGAAGCAAGTTTTGTATTTACTGAAAGAAGTAAATCAACAAAAATGGACTATTTTCTGTCCACTGATACTCAATTTTTTTCTGTCTTATAAGCTGTGTCCTAAATTACAGCCTCTTGAAGCTGTAACTGTGTGCTCAAGAGTATTGCAGCAGCACTTGATTTTTATAGACTGCATTTGTTCACTGTGATATTTAGGAATCACAGAACACAAACACCAGCCATAGCACGCTATTCAGTAGCTTTTAGCAGACCCTTAATTCAGTTCTAGTGTTGTTCCCGTTTCCCCACACTGGGCTGCAGTTCCAGCATTCCCAGTGCTGAGTTTCGTGCTGTCCTTCCCGCAGGCCGCTCTGCTCAACTCCTTCCCCGCCATCTTCGACGAGCTGCTGCAGATGTTCACGGTGCAGGAGGTGGCCGAGTTCGTGCGGGGCACCCTGGGCAGCATGCCCAGCACGGTGCACATCGGCCAGTCCATGGACGTGGTGAAGCTCCAGTCCATCGCTCGCACCGTCGACAGCCGCCTCTTCTCCTTCTCAGGTGACACCCAGGGCCGCCCCTGCTGCTCACACGGAGCAGCTGCACATGGTGTGGTTTTGCAGCTGCTTTGTTGCAAACAATTCCTTGCTGAACACCAGTAATGTTGGTAATCGTTTAACTTGGCAGCATTGTGACGTATATTGGCTGCAAATACTTCACAGGTTTCCCTGTGGTAGGAAATGTTTATAAATCTATCATGGATAAATTGTAGTATAAATATATATGTTAACAAACAGATTGTTAAAACTGCCAAATGTCTCTTGATGCTTTGCTACTGTTGCTATGGATAGGAAGAAAACCTTTCCAGGCAGTTTATGCCTGAGTACCAGGGGTTAGTCATGTGAGAAACCCACCACATTTCTCTAAGCTTTAAATTTTAACTTTAATATTTCTTTAGGTCAATGCTTTAGTAATTCTTCCATTCTTCAAGAATTTTTAAAATTCCTAAAAATTAATTTTTATTACTTATATAATGCTTAAATACACTATTGCTTATATATACTTAAAAAAATAAGAATTACAAAAATTCTTTAAGAACTGAATGAAAAATGCTTGAGGAGTGTGAGTTTATTTCATAATAGATGTCTGAATGAAAGAAGTTATGTGGGAGATAAAAAGCACCATTGAGTTTATCTTCCCTGTAAGTGAGGACCTCCAGTTAGTGCACTAAAATTATTATACTCTGTACATGGTGAGAATGATAACACAGAATCTTATTTAAACCACCCACTGTAATGTTTCATAAATATTTTCTTTCCTTAAATTCTGAATTATTTTCTTCCTTCCAGAGTCCCGGCGTATCCTGCTACCTGTAGTTCTTCACCACATTCACCTTCACCTACGACAGCAGAAGGAGCTACTTATCTGCTCTGGGATTCTCAGTAGTATCTTCTCCATAATTAAGACCAGTTCTTTGGTAATTTGCAGCTTGATTTTTTTTTTAATTCCACCACTGATTTAGTAAAATGGAGACAGAAATTAATACAGGTTTTTCGAAGAACTTTTTAAAAACAAAACTGTGCTGTCAGCAGGAGAACATCTGAAATGAGGGTCTGGATCTGTGTGTGTGACTCAGAGCGTTCTCATTACACAGTGTTCTTGCTCCTAGGAGGGGAAAAACACATACCAGGTTTGACACTGTTTAATTTTCTCCATCTAAGCCCAGAACTTAGATGTCAGTGGAGTGTAAAAGCTCTACACAACTCAAAGACTTGTAGTTCTCCAAGAGACAGTAACTAGCACTTTGTGATTCACATTAAGAGAATACTCTAAAATTATCCAATCAATGAAATCCCACTTAGTTCTGGAAATTGCTGCTGAGTTTAAACACCCAGCTTTGATGGTCATAAGACTCTGATCACAAATGGTAACCAGATCATTTAAAGCAGTGCTCACAAAGAGGGGGTGGGGAAGTTTCTCCACCTGACTCTGAAGTAGGAAGCTCATGGTGCTAAATATAATTCATACCAATGTGTATTTCCAATTACAAGTCATGGTTCTGTGTGAAAGGAATTAAAGTTATCACAGAAATAAGTTAAAATAACACTGCCATGGAATAAAGGTTCCTGAACATGATTTGATCCCGTTGTGTTCTAGACCTTTGATTATAGATATACCTTTATGGCTGTGACCATGAATGTTTCCATCAGAGACTGCTGAGGTAATACACACACACAAACTGGCAGAACAACAGGATCTGGTACCAGTGAGGAATTTGATTGGACTTTGAACCTCTGTTACGGAGCTCGCTATCCAAACGAGGTTGTGGTATAGCTGACTCAGCAGAATTGTCTTTGCCAGTTCCATTCCCTCCAGTTTCTAACTCTCTGTTTGCTCACCACTTGCTGTAGGAGGGAGATGTCGTGGAGGAGGTTGAGATGATGGTGGAGAGCCTCCTGGACGTGCTTTTACAAACCCTGCTTACAATCATGAGTAAATCGCAGTCTCAGGAGGCGGTAAGAGGGCAGCGCTGCCCGCAGTGCACAGCAGAAATCACTGTTAGTAACTAACAATCAGTTTCTATTTCCTGCTTCTCTAACCTCTGGTTCAGTCCCTCACCACCCCTGGCACCTCATCATCATCTCTGCTGCATGAATACCCAGGGCTTTGTCTTTCCCTTAATAAGCCACAAACTCATTCCTTCTGCCATGCACCAGTGAGGGCTGCAGGAAGCAGTGGAGCTCGGGAAACGTTTGTGGGTTTCCAGGTTATTTTCTTGTTTGTCTTTGAATCTGTGATTGAGACTTACTGTTTAAAACTTGAGGTGTTGAGGAGCTGCCCAGGGCTTCACCCCTGAGTAGGTATCAGCAAGGGCTGGATGAGCATCAGGCTGTGATTCCCCAAACTGGAAATGTCATAGTGCTCAGTGGTTAAGTCCCTTTACTAAACAGAGAACTTCTGTCCAGGGTCAGTGAGTATTTGTTGATTATACTTTTTCAAACTAAATTAACAGATCCTAAGTCACATGAGCTCTTGAGCTTGGTGGGGTAAGAGGGAGAAACCACTGCTGTGTCCAGGCTGCCAGCATTGCCACAGGGAAGAAATTTTAATTTGCCGTGCAGTGGAAGAGAAAAAAAAGAATAGCATTTTGCTGTTCACCTTTCTTCTTTCCTGGATTTATGCCCTTTTCTATTCTAGCCTCTTTTAGTCTATTTTTGCTTGTGAGAGTCTCTAATATAGCTTTTGCACAATGTAGGATGTTGAGATGCTGTTCAGAACATTCTTTTTTTAGACTTGCTTTTTTGTCAAGTGGCTGAAACCTCAGCAGTGCTGCTGGGGGCAGATGTGCACTGAGGTACACTTCACACAAGGTTAGCTCAGATAAATGAGATATTCTTTGATATGGGACAATAAAGGAACTGGCTTGTAAATGTCCACTAACATCTTGGTTTCCTTTTACTCCTGCCATTTGGCTTTCTGCTGTTTACCACATGGCACCTCACACATAATAGCACACCCTTCCTCCTAATGAAGTTCAGCCCTGGAAAGTTTATTGGAACAACCTGTGTTAAAACTTCTGAGTATAGGCTTGACCCAATTAGAAAAAAAAAATGAGGTGGAATAGACAGTCTCCAGTATAAAATCCCCTTGTATTTGTTACTGAATTTGCATTTCATAGCACTGTGATATGTGGATTCTTATTAGATACTGCTTAGAATGTAGTTTGTATGTTTTACAAATTAGTTGCTTATTACTGCAGAAAAAAAATAGTGCTATGCAAGGAACTGACAGCCAAAAGACCAGTCCCGACATTCTTGGCAGCACCTTGCTTGTTCTCTTGGACAGACTGCTTAACTTCTCTGTGCTTTGCTTTCAGATATGTAAAATGGGGGAGCTCCTCTTTGGAAAACACTTTGGGATGCTGTGGTAACTGGTCAGGGTGCATTTGCTTTGCAGGGCAGAAATGTAATTGTAGCTCATGTAGGCTTATCCAAACTGTACTCAGGATATCTGACTGCAGTCCTGTCAGTACTGGAGCTTGGACAGCACAGATCTCGGTGAACACTAATAAGCCATATATTTACAAGATTCCAGACACCTTCTGTAGCCCCGCCTGATCCCAGGCTGTCATTGCTACACTGGTCTGAGTGTCTGAGCCAATTAGTTCAAATAATTCCTGGTATGTTGGCATGAGCTGCAGTCACACCTCTGATGTTAAGTGTGGATACTGGATACTGATAGTGGGTATTAAATACCTGAAAAAGGTGATTGTCAAAACCTGCATGCTTGGAGGGCAGTTCATTCATGTCTGTATTAATAATTTTAAATTATTTTTGATTAGACTACAACACTGATTTAAAAGACCTTTAAAACTGGTATCTGTGGAGGAGCCTCCAAGAGATGTATTCCTGTGCATTGTTAATATGCAGTACTTTTAATCTGTGCATGTCAGCTTTCCTCTCATAGGCATTGGGGCCATTTCAGACCCCTCCCTTTATACCCTCCCCCCGGGTTAAGTTCTACGTTTATTAAATTTCAGATTGTGTGAATGAAAAGAGTTTCTTATTTGGTCAACAGGGAGAATATGTCTCCTGCCTTTTATCTTTGCTTCGTCAGATGTCAGACACTCACTTCCAGCATTTACTGGACAACTTCCAAAGCAAGGATGAACTGAAGGTACACCAGGGTGTGATGTTTGTGTAGTGATTCCCTCACAACAGGAAAGCAGAGGGGAATCTCTCCATCATCACTTGTCCTGCTAATCATTCCCATCCTCTGGCACTCTGTTCATGGACCTTCCTTTCACTTACATAATCAGAGGTGTTTTGGTGCAAAAAGCAACCACAGGGTATTGAATTATAGCAGCAAATAAAGTCCCAAGACAGATGGTGTTGGACATAAAGGATATCCTAATTGTACCATGTAGAACACACTAACAGGAACAGGGGTTTTTAATCCTATGAATGTGAGGTCAGTTGTTATATAGCACTTTACTAAATGTTCAATATCCATTGGTGCTTTCTTACAAAGGGCATTGATTTCATGCCAAAAGAGTTTCAAGTGTTTTGGGGGATGCAAATGTCTCTAGCAGATTAAATCTTTATTGGGGAAAGTAGTAACCTTACCACTCCACTTGCTGCATGCTTCTTTGTGAACATAAATTATGGCTTTCCATGAACAGCAGGGGTTGAGGTGGGGTGCAAATCTTGCTGGTGGCTTTTTGACATTTTGAAATGGCACATCTCACAAAAGCAGAAACTAACTTTTGCCTTTTGAAGAGAAGTATCTCCAACATCAGCCTGTTTAAAAGACAAAATAATCTTACAAATAAAGAAGCTTTTATATAAAATGCTTTTGATTAGCATGGCACTCAGTAAAATATGCACAATAAGAAGAATGTGATGTGGCAGTAACTTCTGTTGCCTTAAGAAGTGAAATGGAGAAACAAT
>VYZS01065589.1:14853-42941 GCA_013400695.1 Neodrepanis coruscans | reverse complement strand
TTCAAGAAAAAAAAATCTACCTTCATTTTCAGAGAATGTCTCTTATACCTTAAAGTGCCTACCTTGTAAGAGGTATTATATATATATACATATATATATAATACTGGTCAATGTATTTCTTTCTTTACTTTCATTAAGTGTATGCCTATCTGTTCTCTACAATATGACTGCTTGCATCATATCATATAAATCATATTATATCATATCATATCATATCATCATCTCATCTCATATCATCTCATGTCATATCCATCTTATAACTTTTACCTTTGTTTTGTCCCGACATTTTTCGGAAAATTTTTTCTTGTTTTCCCAAGAATGCAATCTGATGCATTACTGATAAACTTAATTTATGAAAATTAAATTAGGAAATTCCAAAATAGCATCTCTGAAGTGAACTTTAGACTTTTTCTATCCAACTTTTTCCCAGTTTTTTACTCTCTGATCACCATTAAAATCTGAGGCTGACTTATGGATTCTGTAATTTCCTCCAAGCCTGCTTAACATCCTGAAAATTGTTCAGAATGCTTAAAAAAATTCCTTACATTTTAAATCTGCTATAGAACTTTGATACTTTTTGCAAGAGGATTTTTTGGGGTTGAAGTTTTTTCCTCTAAAATGTTATGCCTCAAAATTAGTAATACAATCTCATAACTAATTGCATTTTCTTTACTCAGATAACTGCATGTCATAAAAAATCCTGTATTTCAGACTCCTGACTACTCCCTTCCTCATTTTACTTGTCAATGCTTCTTGCACTTCATTCTCTCATTGCTAACTTCCTGGCAATTTTCTGATGCATGCTGCTGCTCTATTTCATCTACTTCTGTCCTTGGTTTTCAATTTCTTTTCCTTCCACATCTCTTGTGAATATTTTGGGCGATTTTTAGTAAGAAGCACGTTGTGTTGGAGCTGCAGTTTAGATGAGTCTTTAACAACAGATAGCTATGATATTACAGGAAAGAGCTCATGAGAGAAAGGCCAGACAGTTAGATGGATCACCACAGACTGCTAACACAGAACGAATCAAACTGGCTAAACCAATTCTTCATTTGCACACTTCTGATAATACTAACTTGATGTGTATGTCAGTTCCTGCATGTACTGGTGGCAGAAGTCACTGGTTTTAATGGTTGTTTCTTCACTAATAGAGAAGATGCAATATTCTAAGAAATTTCCATTTGGATGGCTTGTATCAGGAGCTGAAAATTAATTTTACATTTATTCAGTTCAAATGGTGAATTTTTCTAGCACCACTGGTTCATTCTTCTGTTTGGAAGCAAAGCAAAGACTTCTGCTGTCTCCCTGATCATTCATGGTATAGCATGTTTTTTAACAACTTAACAAACATTTCGTATGTTATGTTTGACAAAACAGCCCAATGCAAAAAAACAAACAAACCTACATGATTTCCTAGCATAGGTTAAGGACAATTTGAAATGCCTGATACAAAGATCAGAAACATTAACTGCTAAAAAGCCATTCCCAAAATTTGAAGGGCAGATTTCTCCCAATAAAAAGTTCTGATTGTAGTTCTGATTCTAGATTAGTGTCGCTAATCTTATAATAGGATCCATAAAACTCTCTAAAACTCTAAATACGGGAGAGATTACAGTGACGGATTTTATGCTCTATTAATTACAGATTGCACACATAATCCAAATTTGTTTCCCCTTATGATGACACAAAAATTAAAAAGAAAAATAAATTATTTCTCAGTTGGTAAGTAGCTAAATGTAGGATTTATGCTTTTTGGTGTTGTGAAATACTGCTGGCCTAATTCCAGACATTAAACTCCCCAGCTGTCCCTCAACAGGTGTAAAGTGGTTTCACTAACTTTGTAATTCCGCAAAAACACCTTAGAGCTATTTAGAGAGCCTGAAGACCTTGAGTATTACAGCTATGCCATTCTTAAGGACTGAGAGCCATAACCCAAACTTAACTCTCTTACCCACATAGCTAAAAACTACCTGTCCAAAATGATGCTCAAAGGACAATTATCAATATCTTTGTCAGTCTGCAGAACTATGATTTTCTGATGCTATAAACACATGTGTAAACTTTTTGCATAAGCACTGAATGACAAATCCCATGATAGAATATTAAAAAGGTCAAATGTTTGCAACACCTCCCATCACTAAACGACATAACCAATTATATTACAAAAGCATGAGACTGTGCAACAAGGGTTCTGCTGAAAGATTTCTTCCCTGTTCCTGTCTTGATGATCAGAGAAGTCTGGGTTCAGCAAGCTCTCTGAAGAGCCTCTATGTTCCGAGTCATTACATTACTGATTTTTGAAGGGGGCAGCAGAGGCACCTTTCCTTCCGGCCTTTCCTGCCATCCTGAGGGCTTTCGGGCTAGTGATCCACAGCAGCCTCCGGCGGGGACCCTCTTCCACAGGAGGAAAAAGAGGGCTGAGCAGGGCTGTCCCGCCTGCCCTGTCCCTGTCCCGCCGCCCCCAGCTGACCGGCGTGTTGCTGCCCGAGTGTTTTGCCAGGGTTGCTTCGCTTCTGTCATAGAGATATTCTCGCCCTTGTGGGGAGCTTAGGCTGCTCCCTTAGGCACTCTCCCAACACTAAAGCTGTACACGATCCTCTTCCGTGCCAGGAACGGCAGCAGGGCTCAGACAATCCAGAACACGAAAAATAGGCAATTACGTCCTTCCTCAGGCTGAACAGCAAGGCTGAATTCATAGGATATTCTGAGTTCTCTCTTGGAGAATATGGCAGCACTTCTGGCTGTCAGGAAATTGGGGAAGAGCAGTAAATAGATGCTGGTAAATAGAGATGACTCACTTCCTTCAGTGTGGTTTCAACAGTACTTGATATTGGTCATTTTGAGGTCATCAAAACTAAAAACTACATATTTTAAAAACAGTTCCTAGCCAACACAGCTGAAATAAAGAACAAGTTCTAATTCTACAAAAGAGAAAACAGTAACAGTCGTTTCACTGTGGGCCACATGTGGCATAACTTGGACAATACATACACTGATAGTCACTTTAGAGTATATGTGCTTCCTTCCACTGCAATATATAGTCAATTTGCAACCCAAATTACTTGTTAGAAAGTATGCTTTCTAAACATACCTTTTAAAATTCCAGCTAGTCATTAAGATGAAAAGGAAAAACCTTGGACTCAATAAATAAATTATCATGGATTCTTTACTGTCGGAGAATGCCTTAAAAGCCATGCTTTTGGCTCTCCAGCAAAAGTGTACAAGCAAAGGCCTGGTTAGCATAACTAGGCCTTTCTCCATGTTAGGTATGTAACTGCAAAATCATAGCCTGTCAGCAAAGAAGCTAGAAACACAAACAGGTCGTCCTTGAAGGCTAAGCTTAGAGAATAACAAGCTGAGTGAAGATAAGAAAAATATGCTTGACCTTGCAGCTCTAAGTGGGAGCAACCTTAAGACTTAGACCATTAATGAGCAAGACCAAGATGCTGCATTCGTAGATCATTTAGTAATCTTAGATCATTGAGTAAGTTGAACCTTGTATGCATATTCATGTAGTCAATTGCACATTCATATAGTAGGATTCTAAAAGCATGTGTTGAACTATCAATAAACGAGAACTGCTTATCAATCATCTTGGTTGTTGAAGTTTTCCCCTCGCCGTCCGCACTTTACTATCGCTTTATATTGAGAAATAGAATATTGAAATAAAAATAATTAAACAGATTGGATTGCTCTGTATAGTTGAATTCCACTTTTCACATTTTGTTTACTTTGTTAACAGAGACTAAAGAGCGCACCCTTCATTTCACCTTTTGTACCTTATGTCAGTTGTGCAGCCTGGTAGTTCTTTACATTCAACAATATGAACTGAAAAGTAAGAGAAACTTACTAGATTTTTGTAGAGTATCACTGTAAAAATTACAAGAGTTTTTGCAAAAATGAAAAAAGTGCGGTACACTCAGTCCTGTAATTAAATTTAAGGACTTGCATCCTTGTAAAGTCAAATTGATTTCAATAGAGCTCAGGCTGAGAGCAAGAATCTACACTAGCAAATTCAACTGTAGGATTATGGTCCAAATACGAGAAGATAAGCCTTCCATTTGAAAATACATAAAGAACTGTAGTTCAGTGAAGAAGCAGATGTTTTGGAAAATGTAGTACCACACTTCTTAAAATCTATGACCTATAAGCTTCATATTTGTAAAAACTTCAGTTTGCAATTCTCATTCTGTTAGACCATAAGGAACCAAATAAGGAACCAAAAATTAATATGTTATTTAAAATTCTTAGGAGGAAAATAGTACTGGAGAATTTGAAATACTAGTTCTAATTTCTCTCCATAAATTTATGTTGGATATTTTTAGTAAGTCCATCAGGATTGAACGTGTGAGCACAGAGTGTTAATGCATAATCAGTACCTCTCTTTCAATTTTGAAACCTACTTCACACACAGTTGTGGTTTTTCCCCCAGTAAAAGTATTCAATTTGGAACATGAATTTTTACTCTGTTGATAAAACAATAATAATAACAATTACACTGATAAGAAGTTTGGTCAGACTAATGCACCATTCTTTTCCCCTTTTACTTGTTTAAAACCACCACTGTATATATGGCAGGTCACACTTCCATCAGTGCTGGTAGTTTTGGTGTACCAAAAAGTTACTTTTGGTTCTTTCTTACTTTCCATTAGTAATGATGCATTGGATTTATGTGGCAAGGTTTTGTAGAGAAGGGGGCAAACAGGGGTGACTTCTGTGAAAGCTGCCAGAAGCTTCCCCTTTGTCTGAGGAAGCCAATGCCATTCGGCTCCAAGACCGAGCCCATCAGCAATGGCAGCAACACTCCATGTTTAAGAGGGGAAAACTATGCAGGAGAAATTTCAGCCAGTAAAGTGAGAAGCAACAGCTCTGTAGACACCAAGGTCAGTGCAGAAGGAAGGGGAGAAGGTACTCCAAGTGCCAGAGCAGAGATTCCCCTGCAGCCCATGGAGGTCCATGGTGTAGTAGATACCCACCTGCAGCCTATGGAGGACCCCACACTTCAACAGGTGGATGCCCAAAGAAGACTGTGACCCCATGTGAAGCCCACACTGGAGCAAGCTCCCAGCAGGGGCCTGTAAACACATGGAGGAGCCCATGCTGGAGAAGGGATGCCAGCCCATGCTGGCAGGATGTGTGACCCCATGGGGGTCTCATACTGGAGCAGACTGCTCTTGAAGGACTGTATCCGTGGAAGGGACCCACGCTGGAGCAGATCATGAAGACCTGCAGCCTGTGGGAAGGACTCATATTGGAGAAGTTCATGGAGGACTGTCTCCCCGGGGAGGGAACCCATGCTGGAACAGGGGAAAAGTGTGAGGAGTCCTCCCACTGAGGAGGAAAGAGTGGCAGAGACAATGTGTGATGAAATGACCACAGGCCCCATTCCCTGTGTCCCTGCTCTGCTGGCAGTGAGGAGGTGGAGAACTGAGAATAAAGCTGGGAAGAAGGAAAGGGTGAGGGAGCAGTGTTTTTAAGATTTGGTTTTATTTCTCATTACCCTACTCTGATTTTGACTGATCATACATTAAATTAATTTTCTTAAGTCAAGTCTGTTTTGCCTGTGACAGTAACTGCTGAGTGATCCCTGCCTGTTCTTATCTTGACCCATGAGCCTTGTGTAATATTTTGTCTCCAGCTGAGGACAAGAGTGACAGAGAAGCTTTGGTGGGCAACTGTGAACCCACAAGTAAAAAGCAATGTGCTTATGTACCTATATACATGCACTGTGTACTACAAATATCTTCTAACATTGCATGGTGACATGTTTGTACTTACGAATTCTTTTTGAGTGCCATTGTTTAAAAGCTTCACAGGCTTAAATTACCTCATTGTGTCAGCCAGCAGAGGGAGCCAATTTTATTCCATAAACATAAGGGAAAAACGGATATTTTTTAACAGGAACACTCCTGGTCTTTTTACATTTTTCAAGAATAAGAACATAGAAAAGAATAAAAAATAATAATTTCTCAGTGACATCTGTGTAGCTTGATTTTGAAGGTCTCTATCATCCATATAGCCTTATAAAGTAACCTGAATTTACAGAAGACAGTAGGAATTAATTTTGAAAGCCAAGTTCTTTATACATTTCTTATCCTTTTTTCTATAATTAATTTATTTATTCAATTATTTTAGACAGTAATAAACAGTTGTGCTAATCACTTTTGATAGACAGCATACATAAAATACAAACTCAAACTATGGAAGCTTACTTTGTCACATTTAAAGTTATTATGGTTGTAGCAGGTCTGCTTACTCATTTTTTATTTTTTGTGACAGCTTTAGATCTTTTAATTACACAAAGGTCAAGAGAATGCCTTAAGTAAGGATCAAATGTGCTTCCTTTCATATGACCTGACTAAAAAAAAGACCTTTTTGAAGTGCCCATTTACAATATAAGTGAGTTAATTAAAATATTCTTCATGCACAAGCAAGTAAGAATAGGAGACTGCATCAAGATATATATATATATATATGTGTGTGTGTGTGTGTATAAAAAAACCTCCAAATAATCCTTAAATTTGTGATAGAATGTTAAGGAAAATTTCAATTGTTACTTTGATGAATTCTTAGTTTTAAATAAGTAAGTCTGGATTTTGAGGAAAGGATCTTAAAAACGCAACAGAAAAAGTGAAAACATAACTCACTAAAATGAGCTGCGTTGTGGCAAAAGAAAGGAATTCCTATGGTAGTTTGCAAGCACACTTCCATGTCCAGTACTAGTATAGGGATTGTTACAGACAGCAGAGTTTTAGCATTATTATCAATAAGCTTTCTGACATATTTCCTGAAACATTATGTCCACTAATACTACAAGAATGGCAAATTTTAGTTAAAAAACATGCAGAAACGTGATTAGTTTTTTGCAATCCCAAATACAGCTAAACCCCATAGTCTGCTGAGGTGGCATTCCTGAATAGTGCAGCAGAAAGCAATTAAATAAAAAAAATACGCAATTTTCCCTGTAATTGTTCATACAGCAGAGAGTGGAAGTGTGCATAGGCTTACAAAGCACATGTAATTTAGATGTGCAGGAAAAGCATACATGGTATGAAGGATAGGGAGCTTGGAGCTTCCCATGGGAGCCAGACAAGGTGCTGATTGTAGCAGCTAACTTTTCTGAACAGATTTCCATTCTGAAAGATCTCAGCTGCTTCATCTAAGAGGCCAACCACCCAATACCATTATTAGTGCGTAAGCATTTTTGCTTTCTCTTTCAAAATAGTTATATTTTCCTTGCTATCATCTTCCTTAGATGAATCAACATCAGTCAAATAAGTCAAAGGTAAAGGACATAATAAAAGGAAAATAGTAGTTAGCAGTGGACAACGTGACTAACAACAGAATTCCAAATTGAAGAGCTGAGAAGTGGAGGAAAGATTAAGGTGTGGTACTGTCTTAGTTACCAGGAATCACTTTAATAGAGAGATACTTATGCATTGTAAATCCATTTCAAAGTGAAATTAAAGTCTAGGCTAAGGGCAACGACATAACTTAATATCTCATCTCAAAAAAACTGTATCAAGATGGAAAGCTTTGTGGAATGAAAAAATATCCATTTAGACTTTTAAGAAATTACAACACTAAGCAACTAACGGTGAGGAAATACCACAATTTCGCCGCTGTTACCAGATGCACTGGGCTGAGTGCAGCTGTGGCGGTGGCCCAAGGTAGCGAAGGCCCAGCTGTAGGGCCCTGTGAATGCAGAGGGAGCGCACGGGGCCGGTGCCGGGGCCGCCCCACGGCGGGCGGGCACTGCCGGGCACCACGGGCCGCTCCCCACGCCCCTTCCCGACGGGAGCGCGCGTGCGCCGCGAGGATGCGCTCGGGCTCGGCCCCCGCGGCGGCGCTGACGGACGTGGTGAGTCCGCCCCTCCCCTCCCCCCTTCCCTCGCTTCCTCCGTTCCCATCTCCCCTTCCCGGGGGGTAGTGGCTGGGGTAGGCAGGGGGGGGGGGCAGCGNTAGTGGCTGGTGTAGGCAGGTGGGTGGGACAGCGGCGGGGCGGGGGTGCCTGCGCTGTCCTGCGGGCTTCTGTCCCCGCTGTTCCGGCTGCTGGGTGGGTTCGGCGGCGTTTGGGCCTCCAGCTCCAGGGGCGGCTCTGGGGGACGTGTGGGGGCCCCTTTGTGCAGGGCCCGGGCGGTGTCACACGGCGGGCAGCGGCAATGGCAGTGGCCTTTCCCTTCGCCCCGCTCGCAGCTGCCATTCCCTGCTGCCCCTCGGGATCTCAGCCTGCGCGGCTTTAGTCAGGGATTTGTCGAAGCATCTCGTCGGGATAGAGCCAGGCTCTTGTCTGTGGTGCCAAGCAGTAGAACAAGAGGCAGCGAGCAGGAACTGATGCATAAGATACACTGTCTTAACGCGAGGAGGAACTTTACTGTGCAGGTGACCGTGCTCTGGAACAGGTTGTCCAGAGAGATTGTGGAGTCTCCCTCACTAGAGATACTCAAGAACTGCCTGGACCCGATCCTGTGCAATGTGCTCTGGGATGACTCTGCTTGAACAGGGGGGGTTGGACCAAGTGACCCACTGCGGTCCCTTCCAACCTGACCTGTTATGTCATCGTCTATGATGAGCCACTATCAAAAGGCCAGATCCTCTCTTCCTCCTTTTGAAGAGCTCTGCTTCTTATTCATAAATGTTATTCTTACATAGTAATAATTCCAGTAAAAAGATCTTTCACATTAACCAGGCAGACTTTTTTTCCCATTCTGGCACTTGTGAATCCTACATTCGAAGACCCTTTAATAGAGATAACCACATTACCTAAAATACTTCAGGATTATGCNTGTGTGTGTGTGTGTGTGTGTGTGTGTGTGTATAAAAAAACCTCCAAATAATCCTTAAATTTGTGATAGAATGTTAAGGAAAATTTCAATTGTTACTTTGATGAATTCTTAGTTTTAAATAAGTAAGTCTGGATTTTGAGGAAAGGATCTTAAAAACGCAACAGAAAAAGTGAAAACATAACTCACTAAAATGAGCTGCGTTGTGGCAAAAGAAAGGAATTCCTATGGTAGTTTGCAAGCACACTTCCATGTCCAGTACTAGTATAGGGATTGTTACAGACAGCAGAGTTTTAGCATTATTATCAATAAGCTTTCTGACATATTTCCTGAAACATTATGTCCACTAATACTACAAGAATGGCAAATTTTAGTTAAAAAACATGCAGAAACGTGATTAGTTTTTTGCAATCCCAAATACAGCTAAACCCCATAGTCTGCTGAGGTGGCATTCCTGAATAGTGCAGCAGAAAGCAATTAAATAAAAAAAATACGCAATTTTCCCTGTAATTGTTCATACAGCAGAGAGTGGAAGTGTGCATAGGCTTACAAAGCACATGTAATTTAGATGTGCAGGAAAAGCATACATGGTATGAAGGATAGGGAGCTTGGAGCTTCCCATGGGAGCCAGACAAGGTGCTGATTGTAGCAGCTAACTTTTCTGAACAGATTTCCATTCTGAAAGATCTCAGCTGCTTCATCTAAGAGGCCAACCACCCAATACCATTATTAGTGCGTAAGCATTTTTGCTTTCTCTTTCAAAATAGTTATATTTTCCTTGCTATCATCTTCCTTAGATGAATCAACATCAGTCAAATAAGTCAAAGGTAAAGGACATAATAAAAGGAAAATAGTAGTTAGCAGTGGACAACGTGACTAACAACAGAATTCCAAATTGAAGAGCTGAGAAGTGGAGGAAAGATTAAGGTGTGGTACTGTCTTAGTTACCAGGAATCACTTTAATAGAGAGATACTTATGCATTGTAAATCCATTTCAAAGTGAAATTAAAGTCTAGGCTAAGGGCAACGACATAACTTAATATCTCATCTCAAAAAAACTGTATCAAGATGGAAAGCTTTGTGGAATGAAAAAATATCCATTTAGACTTTTAAGAAATTACAACACTAAGCAACTAACGGTGAGGAAATACCACAATTTCGCCGCTGTTACCAGATGCACTGGGCTGAGTGCAGCTGTGGCGGTGGCCCAAGGTAGCGAAGGCCCAGCTGTAGGGCCCTGTGAATGCAGAGGGAGCGCANGCCAAGCAGTAGAACAAGAGGCAGCGAGCAGGAACTGATGCATAAGATACACTGTCTTAACGCGAGGAGGAACTTTACTGTGCAGGTGACCGTGCTCTGGAACAGGTTGTCCAGAGAGATTGTGGAGTCTCCCTCACTAGAGATACTCAAGAACTGCCTGGACCCGATCCTGTGCAATGTGCTCTGGGATGACTCTGCTTGAACAGGGGGGGTTGGACCAAGTGACCCACTGCGGTCCCTTCCAACCTGACCTGTTATGTCATCGTCTATGATGAGCCACTATCAAAAGGCCAGATCCTCTCTTCCTCCTTTTGAAGAGCTCTGCTTCTTATTCATAAATGTTATTCTTACATAGTAATAATTCCAGTAAAAAGATCTTTCACATTAACCAGGCAGACTTTTTTTCCCATTCTGGCACTTGTGAATCCTACATTCGAAGACCCTTTAATAGAGATAACCACATTACCTAAAATACTTCAGGATTATGCTTCAGGAACCAAACTGTTTCTTGGAGTAAATTTTGGCACTCCAGAATCACTGAAACCTGAAAATCCTTTGCCCACAGCCGAAAGTTTAGTAGATGATTATATTTTCATCAGGCACACGTATCTGGCATATTTCTCTTTAGAACACTTCTAATGAAAAGAAGACTAGTCCTCTGTTTTGTTTCTTTTGTTTCATGGTTAATAGCATTGCACCTGGAAGTGTCTCATGCTTTATAAGTAAACAGCTACGTGATAAGTCCTTCCAAAGGATCGTAGTGTAAATATGGGTGTTTGGTGGGGTTTTTTAGGGCAATTAAGGCTGTAAAGCATTTCTTTTTGTGGACTTAGGTTACATAATACCCACACTCACATGAACTGTCACCTTTTGTTCCTGTGCAGTGCCACAGCTGGTTTTGTGTCAGTATGTTGAACTTGAGTGGGAAATACTCTGTCTGAAAAGGTCTTCTCTCAATAGAAGGGTGGCTTTCCATCTGCATGAGTTCTCTGATGAAGTTCATGTTAAAATGTCTGCAGTGAGCAGTGATGAGGACACAGAGCAAGGACTTTAGAAGGGGGAAGAAACAAAAAAGCTGGGTGGTCTCCTGTGCTGGCATAGGTGGTTCTCTTGTCAAATCTAAAACTTGGCCTCAGTTCTGGAGGTTGTGTATGTGTCTCCCTCCCCCTTTTTTTTTCTCCTTTTCCTGAACCTGTGGTTTCCTAACTAAGGTGAATGCCTTTCTGCTCAGAGTGCTCCTTGGTTTGCCTGCGCTGGAAGAAGGCTTATGCTATGGGAAACATAAAACAAAGAGAAACAATGACATTTTACCCACAGTATTTCTAAATGGTAGAAGTAGAGAATGACAATTTTTTTTTTTTTTAGGTAGGAAATGAGTTCTAAGGACTTTGTAGCAGTACTCGTGTAATGGAGGTACTGTCTCCTGCAACTCTGTGCTGCTGTGCCACTCGTTTCCCTGTTTATTCACTGGCCTTTTGTAACCTGAGCAGCTGCAGTAATTGCTGGTGTGCTTGCACACTGTGGTAAAACGGCAGTCAGTTGTGACTTGAGAGAAGGCATGTTGAAATGGCTTTTCATTTTCATTGTTTCTTTTTTGTCCTTAGGTAATTCTAGAAGCTATGGATATACTCTTCAGAATAAGAGGAGGCTTGGATCTTGCATTTCAGCTGGCAACTACTGATGGTGTGTGTATAAGACTAATAGATTTTTTAATCTTTATGTAAACTTTTGGTAATATACTAGTTAAGGTATTTATTTTCTCCACATTTCAGCAGCTGTTAAGCACTTCTTCCCAAACTTGTAACAATTAAGTACACAAAATGTTATTTTTTATGTCCACAAATTTTTTAAGTCTTTTACCATTGGTTTTATTTGAATTTGAAATAAAGTTTAAATTGACATTTTAAACTCATTTTATTTGCATATATTTCTCAGGGATGTCTTACTGGGATCACTTTTCAGCATGAATCCAAAGTTATCCCTGAAATTCTAAGCAAACGGGGAATAAATATCGATGAATTTGATTAAAACAGGATTATATTAATAATACAGTTTTGGGACTGTGATCCAGTCTTTCTAGAGAGATAGAGAAGGGGAATAAATTAGTCACCCTGCTGAATATAGGTGGGCTTGGCTACTGCAATTCCATGTGCTGACAAGGGACTAGTCCATATGGTGTTAAGGGTCTCTAGTCTGACACTGTTACAGTAATGTGACATTTTCTGAAAGTCTGCTCAAGACTATCAGTGGCCTATTGAGCTGTCATAGGGCAGAATGTGGAAGGAGACTGTCTTTAGCTCAGCTGTCACTCATTCTGCACTTTAAAAGGACATGTCTCTACTAGAAACATTGAATTCCATGCTACTGAACCTTGAAAAGGAACCTGGGCTTATTTGAGTTTATGATCTCGAATAGATTGGCCTGATGTAAAGCAACATTTTGTGAGTTGCATCCTCAGAGAAGGGCTAATTATTTGACTTTGTTTACAGTGTAGTGAATTTTAACCACAGTGAAGCAGCGTGGTATTTGAATTGTCCAAGTGCATGGTGTTCACAATTGTTGGTGTTTAAATATGGCACAACACTCCTTGTAAAGGCAGTAGGTTTTCCTTTTGGATCAGTTTGACTGTCTATACCAGTAGTAGAGTTTAAGGCAAACCAGGATGTGGCTTCCAGTTACAGATTAATATTGGCCAGATTTTGGTCCTCAGCTGGAATATAGATTCTGCTTTTGCAAAAAATTTAATCTATTTATATTTCTGACCAATGATATGAAGTTAGAAACATGACTCAGATTGAAACTTTCCAGGATTTACTCAAAAGAATAAATATGACCATAAGTTTGTCTGTACATAGAAATTTATTTGTAACTGTAGGCTTGGTTAAGAGTTACAGATGTGAGAACTGACTGCAGAGGAGGTTACTCTTCTGTAATTCATCCAGCTCTTCATATTTGACAGCATCTGAGAGAAACAGGACACTTTTGTTTAGTAAGGTATGAGTATGAATGCTTGAGACAGACTTGATAAGTGAAATCTTACATCAGTTTTTTTAGCTTAGTAATTTTTCTGATCATAACAGCATTTAGGTTTTTATTCCAAGTCAAAACGGTTTTTTTTAAAGGTATGCCCATTAGCTATAAAAAGTGGTGTGGGAATTTTCTAGGCTGATTGTGTCCGTATTGTGTTTCAGAGGCATCAACAAAAAAGGCATTAGGATATGTTTTCAGTGATCTTGCAAACAAATTGTCCTCAGAGGTGCTTGTGTTAAGGATTTGCCACAGTTCGATCTATGTGTGGCCTAACAATGGTACGACCACAGTTCCAGAGCTGACTGATGAGTCTGCATGTAAGGAGATAACACGATTTATACAGTGAGTATATTTAAAAACTGGGGGGGGGGTGTGACAGATTAATTTCATATTACAGAAATTTCTCTTTCTGTTGATACTTCAGATTTGATCAAGATGATGAGACCAAACGAAAGTTTGGCAAAAAGAAGGATAAAAAGTTACCAGATACGGTATGTGCCTCACCCCAGTAAAAAACCACATAAGACAATTTATGATTTAAACATTTTTAGACTTGCCCTCCCTAGGCTTTTCTGTACACAAGTAGACATGGACATGACTTAAAAGAATCCTTTTAAAATCACTGAAAGTCACTGTAAGTGCAGAGATCCACCTATGGTTGATCAGCATGTAGAAGTTTGTCTTTAACACTATCGGCTTTTTTTTTTTTTTAACACAAGTATTTCATTACTGAGTTTGATACCAAATATCTACAATCTTTCTTTTGCCTTCTTGGTGTATGTGTCATTGGAGATGTCCTAATTTTGTCTTTATTCTCTACAGCAGCAGATAGTCAATGTAGACCTCATGTTGGAAATGACATCTTCATTAGCTGCTTTGGCTCCAGTCATTGAAAGAGAAAATAAGAAACATCACTACATAAATATGACATTACCAGTGGATGTTGTTGTTTCTGTTTCTCCAGAAGAAATGTGGGGAAAGTAAGTGTTACCCTGAACTCGTAATTTTTCAGCTTAATTTCTGCTTTTTCTTGAAGTATTGAAGCAAAACTGTATCATTCATTAGTTTAATGAAAAGTATATAGTATTTTTGTAATAGAAGTTTAACTGTGTAAATAATAAAAGCTCATGAAGACAACTGTTAGTTTTAATTATTTTGAGACACAATCCTTTTGCTGTCTACAAAAAATTCAGTTTATCAATGTCTGACAGAATTGATACCTCATAACCATTATTTAGCAATGAGAAAATCAGGGAAATATCTAAAAGTTCTTCTAAGTATGTGAGATCTATGAAAGTGAGAGTTGGGGTGTAATTGATGAGTCTTCCTACTGTCAACACTACACTAGAGACTGCAGCTGAGTAGGTTTAGATGGAAAACATTTGAGACTGCCTTTGTCCTTTTTCCTGGCATTTTTTCCTTAAGATTCGACCCTGAACAATACTAAATAGGGTGGATAAAATGCAAAAATAAAAAAGCCAAAACAAACAAAACCCAAAAACGTGTAGTCATATACGTCATTTTTATTCTGGCAAATGCTCATAAAATGATTGTGTTTCTGGTAAAAGATCAGGATACCTATACTTGGGAGGATTGAGTCACAGTTTCTGTGTGCAGACATTTTCTGACTAAAGCAGGGTGAGGCTCTGCCTTTCTCTGTGGGAGCAGAAGCAGGGAAGCAACACATTCATCTGCAGATGTGCATATAAGTGTTGTATAACTGTCAGAGCTATGAAAGAAAAGGATCCACCACCACTGCTCTGCTTTTTTAATGTTCTCCCTTGTACTTTGCAGGGTACAAAATCTCCTGGTGAAAGCAATTCACAGGCAATTAACTGACATGGAAAGATGTATCATGAAATATGTGAAAGGAACATCAGTTGTGGTACCAGAACAGTTTCACTTCATGTTACCAGGAAAAAATGACCTAGTAACAATCTCGTATCCTACAGGTATTTCAGATGATCAACTGGAAAGTTACAGAAAGGTAAGGCCAACAAACAGAAAGAGAACCTACCTGTTATTTTATTTTTAATTATTGCAATTGAAGCAGTGGTAAAGCTTTTAATTTAGTCAGTGTAGAATAAATGCTAACAGATACCACTGTTTTTTTAAAAAATACGAACAAAGCAACATACTGAATGTGGAAACTTGATTTATTAGAAGTTATTTTATAAAATGTGCCAGATCTCATTTTGATAAGGGAAGAATGGAAACTTTAAAGGTAGATAAAATTTAATTTCGAGAAAGTCAATCTAAATTACACTTCCAGAACAATATTCTTTGAATTTCTTTGCTTCCATGGTAGGATATCACATTACTTGTAGCATGTTACTACATTCAGTCTTTAACACATGTCCTCAAAGGGTTTGTGTTCAGGGTGGGGATTGTTTGGTTTGGTTTCTTTCTTGGTTTTTTTTGGGGGGGGGTCTGTTTGGAGGGGGCTGCTTTTTGTGGCTCACAACTAGCCAGGCTTAGGTATCTTTTGGTTTGTTTTTGCCTCCTGCTTGGCACATGTAGAAAATGGAGGATGAGGTGGAAAAATGTTGTCATGGGGCAGTCCTTTAAGGTTGAGACTGATAGCAGTTCATGTCACACAATTACATGTACTGAGAGCAGGGAAAGAATATTCTGCCAGCTTAGAGGTGTAAAAGATGTGGGGATTTTTCACTTTTTTCTGTCTGAAGCATTATTGGATATATAAAACCTAATGTAGCCTTGCATTTGCAGAGGCCTCAGGCACTGGTGGCACAGTCTTTTTCCTGCTCACTGGCTGCTGTTCACTCTTACCCACTGATGGGAAGTGTTACTGCAGCTCATATAGCTAGATTCAGTGCTGGATCATCTGCCTAGAATGCATTATCTCTGTCACACACGTTATCCTACATGATCTCATCAGTCCTTTCACTTTTAAGCTCTGTGAAATAAGACAATATATCTCTTTAAATGTGGCTGCTGTGTTGTAAACAGGGCTGAAGAGATTTAAAAATAGGCAATCTGCTTGAACCATAAGGTCAGTGTCTTTGTCTCAGTACATGGTATTGGTACGTCTTCAGTATCAGTTAAGTTTGTAATTCACTGTGTGTGTCTGTCTACACTAATACATAGATAAAACTAATTCTTTGCTGTAATTTTATCATACTTTGATAACAAACTTGTCCCTCGTGCTGTTTTCAGTGGGGCTCCAACGACAGGCATTATGTAACAGGACTACATAAAATAGTAGGCCCTTTAGATAGGAGGTAAGCCTGCATGAGCTTCCTTTGAGAGGTGAGGTTAAGTAGTAAACATACATGCTGAATGTTTAATTAAGCATATTAATAATTTGCTGTGCTATGCTGTTAAAATTATATATGTCTTTATTGCTATTTACAATTTGATCTTTCTTGTAATCCAGAATTTGAATTGTGCTCTTTATTTTTACTCAAACTTGCATGTAGGAATTGCATGGGTTACACAATCTGCCTTGTGACAGACCATATTTCAAGAGAGCAAATGCTTATCATTTTCCAGATGAACCATATAAAGATGGGTATCTCAGAAATCCACATTTACATCTTAATTCACCTGGTATGGAATATGGTATGGTAAGTTGAAATTGAAACATTTGTCAGAAAGTACTTTTTATTTTACTTGAGATTTGTTACTAAAAGAAGTAATTTAGATAGTTAATGTTGTGTAGTTGAGAAAGTGAAATAATTGGCCTGGCCTTTTAAATCAAAGGGCTTCTCTGTGCAATATGGCATTGCTTTAGTTTGCTATATTTGTCCCAAAGAAATTGGGTTTTCTTGGAAAAGGATGTACACATTTTTAGCATGTATTTTAAAAGTTTCTCAGAACCAGGACAAGAAACTAAAACTATGAACAGAGATGTTTAGGAGACAAACATGTTTATGAGAAGTAATCGTGTGAATAATGTCCTTCAATTCTCCCAAAGATTTGCAATCCCCCACTGAAAACTTTTACAGTGCGAGTGACTTCTCTGAAAACTGATGCAAGTGTGATCAGATTGTTTTATTTTATCTCTCTATGCAGGTTTTTTTAGTACATGGTGTATATAGTTATCACCACTATATGCAGGATCGGACTGATGACAGTGGTTGGGGCTGTGCCTATAGGTCTTTGCAGACAATCTGCTCTTGGTTCAAGCACCAAGGTTACATTGATAGACCTGTACCAACACACAAGGAAATTCAACAGGTACAGAACATTTAAGGAGATTTGTCTAGAAATACTTGTCTAGAAATTTTTGTGTATATTATTTTTTAAATATCGCATTCCTATATTTTAGACTTTGATTTGTGTGAATTTTTAATTTATCTCTTAAATTGTTACATTTAGTGGTTCTGAATTACTGTTTTTAACAAGATTTATTATAGATCTGTCTCCAAATGTTTATGAGTGTTAAGTGACATTATCTGTACAAATAAGACTCCTTAAAATAGTCTTTTAAAAGTTTCCTTGGATTAATGTTCTGTTAGAAGCTGAGATTGACATTTTCAGTGTTTTTGTCAAGTGAAAAGAGAACAAAGAATCCAGTGTGTCAAAATAAGATCAGTCTTCAGTCTTTTAAAATAATTCATTATGTTTTATTAATTTACTGGACATTTTTAGCAAAGTTTAATCCTGTTCATAAAACAAGTTTCATCATACCTAGCAGGGAGAGATGTGAGCACTCAAGGTAAAACTGCATTTCCTGAACATTTCTCAGCCCACACCTAAACCTAAAAGTTCTGACTCATGTAGTATTTTTAGGCAGCTAGAAAAGGGCGGTAGCCTGCAGGAGACTTTGTGGAGTTTGTATCCTGAGCAGGAAAGGACCCTCTCAAGTGCTACATGTAACATATAAGCCTCATAATGGAGAAGAGTTTTAAGTAAACCACAGCTTCTGGTGTATTTCAGTCACCTCTCTCTCAGAGCACTATTTTACAAATCCCTTTCTGAGATGCTTTGAATAGGAATCCCAGCCCTTCAGTCTGTGAAGTGGCTTCTGCTGTGTACAAATGGTGCACTCCATTATTAGACAGCTCGGTGCTCACCATCCCAGCTTGAATTCTGCCTGTGGAGCTGGAGCTGTAGTCTGTGCTAATGGACACTGTTCTGCATTACTGCTCAAAGGGACATTTCCAGAACAGAACTGCAATGAATGTATTCGATACCCATTTGTATGCTTTTTACTTGCTAGGTTCAAAGCACATTTCCATGTATATAAACCATCTTTATTCACAAAATGTGATGGAATTCCCTACTATGTGTTTTTGATTTTTGTTTTTATTCATTATGGTGTTGCAAAGGCTCTGGTTGATGCTGGAGACAAGCCTGCAGCATTTGTTGGGTCACGGCAATGGATTGGTTCAATTGAGGTACAGCTTGTTCTGAATCAGCTTTTTGGAATAACATCCAAAATATTATTTGTCAGGTAAGAATCATTACCTGTTTAGTAGCTCAATAATTGATAAAAAGACTGAATGCCTGAAAAAACAAATCATGATTACAGTGCATGGGAGAATAGGAATAATTAAAGAGATAAATCTTGTAAAGGTTCCTTCTTCCTAAACCCTGTATTCCCCTTTAGTTGTGCTAAATGCTTACAGATGAAGGTGATGTTAATTTTTTGGGGGGCTTGGGGTCCCCAAGCTATAAATTGCTTAATGATATGCAAACTGCCCAGTTTAATAAAGCTGCAATCTAATGCTTCCATGGGAAATGTGGCTCCCATTGTGTGTGCTTAATCCTGTAAATTGCTGAATGATACGCAAACTGATATGTAATTCAGCCTATTCCTTTGCACCACAAATAAGGTTTTTGAAGCAGGCAAACAGTCTGGCCACAGAAAATTGGATGCACACTGACCAATCCACTGCATCCACAGAGCTAACTTGTGAGGATTGAGTCAAATTGCTGAGCAGCCTGAAAATAATGTTTTCTTTTTAGTGGGGTTGTCTGACAAAACAAGGAATGTGTTTTCATTCTGGCAGTCTGATATTCTCATACACAATGAGGACCATACAAAGATATTTGGGACAAAAAGAATAATGTTCAGCATTTATGAGAAGTAAACTTAGCAGATTTTTATCATTTAGGCAGCACCAAGCAGACTAACAAATCCCTGAACATGTTGCTATAGAGTCAGAAAATAAAGAACATATACCAACTTGGTGTGTATGAAAATTCAAGTTGACACAGGAATAATCCAAGTGACTTTCTAACTGGTTACTTATGCATTTAACAAGTATATGGATAATTAGAGAATGACAAATATATTGATGTTTTCCTTACCTAGCCAGGGTTCTGAACTAGCATTGCAGGGAAGAGAGCTTGCTAATCATTTCAAGACTGAGGGAACTCCAATTATGATTGGTAAGTGCTTGAGTGTTGAAGAAAGCCAATGAAAGTGCGTGGCCTCCTTGTGCTGAATCTCATTTCAATCAGAACACATTCAGTTTACTGTACAAGACTTAATCAAAACTGTAGATGAACAGTTTTCCCAAAATAGCCTCCAGGATTTAGTCTGGCTGATATCTTTTCATTCAGTATTAAACAGGTCAGTATTAAACATGGTAACAAAAGTCAATCTAAATGGTGTTTTTATAACTTGCTCTTAAGTTAGAACTCGAGAGTTGACTTCTCTCTAGAGGAACAGAAGATCATACAGTTCCCCAAAACTTTCCCTCACAGAAGCATAGTATTCATCTGGCTTGGAAGAGAAGGGTATCATCCAAATTTTTTTAAGACCAGTTTTAATAATCTGAAATGTTGGTAATGTAAGAAGTGCTATTTGTGAGAATACTGTAACTTTAATTGAACTATTTCCAAGCTATGGTTTATAAAATTAGTAATATTGATATTGATATTATTATTTTCAGCTTGAATAAAATTAATTTTAGCAATTTTTACAATCTACTCCATAGTATAGTGTTACTTTCTCAAATTGGAGGTGCCAGAAGTCCAGACGTTGGTACAATGATGGTTTTTATTACATATTAGGAAGAAATTCTTCCCTGTGAGGATGGTGAGGCACTGGAACAGGTTGCCTGGAGAAGTTGTGGATGCCTCATCCCTGGGAGTGTTCAAGGCCAGGCTGGATGGAGCTTTAAGCAACCTGGTCTAGTAGAAGGTGTCCCTGCCCAAGGCAGGGGGGTTGGGTGTATAAGATATTTAAGATCCCTTCCAACCCAAATAATTCTGTGATTCTGTGAAATACTCTTTGCCTTTCAGCAGCCTTTTTGTCTGAATTTCAAGAAAATCTTTTAGTCTGTAACTTACCTTTCCTGTAATGCTCTCTTGTTGGTTGGTTTAGTTTTTGTTGTTGTTGGAGGGGTGGAGATTGGCTCTTTGGGGGTTGTTTTTGCTGTGTTCTTTTGTGGATTTTGCAATTCCTATCTGCTATGTGGAGTCATTACTACAGTATTGCACGGGCATAAACTCCTCATGTTATCTGACAGAAACATGCAAGTGTTGACCTGTGCCCATCTCATCAAAATATCCCTTTTTCCTGTTTGCAGGCTAGAGAAAGGGAAGTCAGAAGTAACTGCTCTGGCCCTAATATCCATTGATGCAACTTAGCAGAAAACAACAGATAAACCTTACCCAGAAATTCTGATTTCTGGATTTTAGTCATTTTACAACCAGCCAAGTTTTCCAGTTTTCTTTTCTGTAGTTAAGTTTCTTTAAAGAAAAAATCCAAAACAGATGTTTGAAATATTCTGGGCTTCATCTGATGGAAGTGTTGAGGATTTAACCTGCCTTGCTGACTTGGAAAAAAATTGAAAAGTAAATTCTTTACTTATTTTACTTACTACAACTAATCTTCCCTAGTTGTAGTAAAGATATGTTGTTTAATAATTTGAAGAATCTTATGTAGGTCAGCATCAGAATCATCTTGATAACTAAGCTAATCTGTGAATAGAAAGTATTGATATACTTTTATTTTAAGCCTTGCACATTTAGCAGTTTCTCAGTGAAAAAAAAATAGCATTTTGTGTTTCTCCTATTTTAGGTGGAGGTGTTTTGGCTCACACGATATTAGGAGTGGCTTGGAATGAGACTACAGGGCACATAAAATATTTAATTCTAGACCCACATTACACTGGAGGAGAAGATCTGCATGTTATTTTGGAAAAGGTGAGGCTTAGTGCAGATATATACACATGTATTTATGTAGATACATAACGTACACCCAAATACAAATTGGCCATTATATGGCTTCTCCATTCCCTATGGAGCACGTGCTGATCCCAGTTAACCTGCATATTCCTATATGCTACTTACAGTCAGGTTCTGAAACTTAGTGTCTTTGGAGAAGATGTATTAGATCAGCAACTGTTCCTAATTTTATCTGAATTAACCCATCTCCCTCTTTTACTCTGTAGTGTATATAATACCTGTTTGGTATTATAGAAACAGAAAAAATCTGTTCAGCCTGTAAAATGCTGTAAATGAAGCAGAGAAGATAACGATTTATTTTGAATTTTAAAAATTATTTTAAAAATCCTAAAAAAACACTAAGCATTCTCAGATCAGGCCTTGAACTATGTTTAAAGGGCAGGTACTGAACTGTTTTGAAAATGTAGGAAAATTACATACCCTTTAGGATTTTTTTTTAATGTTATTTCCCCATTTAAATCCACTGAAAGAGATGACAGCATATTACAGAACAATAAACAGAGTGTCAGAAATGTAAACTGTGAAAGTGAGTAAATCCTCCTACGGGTGGTAGGTAATCGATTTCTTTTCTGTTCTGCATATCAAGTTGTAAATAGTAACTTTTATTTCGAATCTTTGTTTGATACCCTTGGGTGGAGCCCAACAGAAACAGCTGTTTTAAGAAACATCTTGCTGGACTATAATGATCAAAGCTTGACATGAATAAAGAAAGAAACAATTTCCAAAGAACATGTAGGACCAAAGGCTGTGTATAGCCACAAGTTGTTAAGAGTGGTCCAGGAGCATAGAATACATGCAGAACCCACCTTCCTCATCAAAAGTGGCTGGAAGGGAGCTGAGGTGGACTGTACTTTTGTAGCTCTTTTCTTCAAAAACACCTCCTGTAAATTATGTGTACTCTGCAAACTCAAGAGCTTTGTGAGACTGGGCTTTTTTCTGCTGAATGAGGATGAACAGCAGAGTTTCTGATACGAAGAGCTCTGTTTGTGGCTGAAGTATCAACTATTACCAAAGAAGGCAAGGACTCAGGATAAGGAGCAGAAAATGAGAGAATGATTTTAGAGTAACATTTGTCTCTCTGTAGCAGCAGAAGGTAGTGGGAAGCAGGGTGTGGGGTTAAAATGATACTTCCTAGGAATGAAGCTGGGGAGGTAGGGACAGGGAGAGAGTAGTAGACAGGTTTTAAATCTGCTTACAAATTCTGCTTTTCCTATCTTGTGGGGTTTTTTTTGTACAGGGCTGGTGTGGATGGAAGGGCCCAGAGTTTTGGAACAAGGACGCCTATTATAATCTGTGCCTACCTCAACGACCAAAAGCTATTTAAATTCCACTTCTGTGCTGGAACATGCTAAGCCAGAATACTAGCTGATCTAGGTAAAACTGTCCTGTTATTTATCAAAAGAATGCTTTAAGTTAATCAAAAACCAGTTGAAATAGAAATGTTGATGGAGTAATTTAAATTAAGAAACTATTTTTTTAAATGAACCCTCTAGAAATAAGAGTCAAGTGCTGTGAACTGTATTTCTTACAAATGCATTTATTAGGCAACTAATACTCTGTTCTTTTCCCTAAGGCAACTTTATATAGCATTTTTTGTTACGTTAAAAACCTTACAAATGAAATGCCCAATCGTTTTATTTTATAGAATTCCTTTATGACAAAAAGATAAACTGTCCCCTGCCAGCTGTCTTGTGTACTGTGAATCTGTTCAAAGGCATTGTTTGCTGCTGGTACTGTCCATGACAGCATTTTGCGACTGGGGGAAAAATGGTTACATGTACTGAACTTCATGAATTTTGCTCTCCTATTTACACAGAAAAAAAAAATCAAGATAATTAATTGTTACGTGCTCATTTATTTATAGCTGTATGAATACAACTATTGGGGAGGGGGAACCACAACATTCTTCTGTAAGAAGTAACAATAAACAAGCTTTCCTCCTTCTCAGAAGGAGACAATGTCCCAGCATACACATCTGGCTGCTCAATGTATCATCCAGTTATGCTTCTTCAGATTTTGGATTCCCCTTATTTCATGTTGGGATTACAAGCTTTTTCTTCTTGCAGCTAGGAGACAAGATCTGTCATATGAATAAACAACAGTAAGTCTGTAGCTATTCCATCAGTACACCAGTAAGAATACCTTTTTTTTTTCCTTTAAGTGGCCTTTTCAGTGGCCTTCCCTATGCACTGTCCATTTCCAAGAAGACCATAACCTTAACTACTTATGCAGGTTCATCCTTTCTAGTAGGCTACTAAATCTAACTGCTGTGGGTCTAACACCATTTACTTAGATGCTAAAAACATTTAGAAAAATACTCTGAATTGTATTAAACCAACTGTATTACACACCATCTGATCGTCTTCTTTTCCTACTTATAGATCTGCTTGTTTTATTTTCTTGTTTCTGTGCAGTTGGCTCTTCTCTCAGCAAGCCATGTTTGTCACTTAGTGAGTAGCCAAACTGTCCTTTCAGTTTCATTGTCTGAGTGTGCTGAATAGTCCTGAGGAACTTAGCACATTCCAGAAAGCCATAAGCCAGTGCGAGATCTGCTGCTGTCTGTCCACTGTTGTTGCACAAGCTGAAACACAGAATTAACAATAACCAATTAAACTGGAATATGAGTTATGAGCAACCACTGATTAAGTTGTAAATTTGGACAGATGTATAAAAGTAAGCGTAGAGAATCAATTCCAAGAAGGTTTGTCAAGCATGGGGCTCATATAGAAGGCTGAAAATTCTTTTAAAATAAATTTGTCATCAGACAAGGACTGGCTTAGCTTACAAAAATGCAAGAAGAAAGAGAGCAAAGCATTAGAATGGAAAACTAACACGGAGAGATTATGATCAGGAATATTGTCTCAGCAGTTACTACAGAGGTGTTTAACAAGGAATTAAACAACAGCATATGGTCCATCAGTTTTTAATACTCATGCTGTCATGCTATACATGCAGCCTTAGTGTGCACATTCTGAACAATATACACATCCTTTGACACTGTTACTGAAATTGCTAAATGTAACTCACTCAATTTTGGCATCACCAGCAACAAGAAGAGCGAGACATTCCAAACTTCCAACTTTTGCTGCTTTATGAATTGGGGCTTCTCCAAGGCAATCCTAAAAACATAATTTATATATAGCAGTCATTTGAAGGAAAGGGAATAGGATAAAGCTATCTTGTTCTTCAAACAAAATGAGTGTTTTGTGTATACTGGCCTGTTGTGAGTTGAGAGAGAGATCAGAGGAATACAGGTAGTAAAGTATACATGGTAACTGCCATTAACATCACTATGAAGTAAAAACTGTGTCCTCTGCAATACTCACTGTCTAAGATATGCCTTTTAAAAGACAATTTACACAGAATACAGTCTGGACACTGACAACATCTTTCAGCATCATTCAGGGATTGCCGTGACTAACAGCTTGGTACCAGCTCAGAGGTGTAAGTAAATTAAACTTTGCAGCTAGAATCCTTATGTTTACTGAAAGTAGGGATAAAATTTTGTAGGAAAAATAAATAATCATTTGTGTAAAATAAGTGATACCTCATGCAATACAACTGTGTATAAAAAAACTCTCTCTTAGATAAAAATTATGTAAGTAATATTAATTGCATTTACTGGCATACCAGAGTAGACGGAATGAACCTTATGTATTTTTACCTGTTGGTTCAAATTTGCTCCTGTCTGTAGTTGCCAAAGTAGGAAAAAAGCTTCACCACCACGAGCAGCCAAGTGAGCTGGAGACTGACCAAAGGCATCTGCAGGTGCGTTTACTCCAGTTCCTGCCTCAAACAGATTGCTGAAACTACCAGACTGAAATAAACAAGAAATCAACAGACCAAAAAAAAAATAATGTTAATGCCAGTCTAAGCCACAGCAGATCTAAGCACGCTGCGCTGTCGCAGAAAACATCCCTCTCGAAAATCATCGGGCCTTCCATGCTATTTGAAACCGCTCTTTAAAAAACAACCAGCCAACCAAACAGCTTCAAGCATGACTTTTTTTGGCTTTTAATCTCATTACCAGAAGTACCAATCGATAGAGGCAGTGCCCCAACATTCCCAGCAGCAGCTCCAGGCAAACTTCATGCAGTTCCGTGGCTGGGCTCCTGGCAAGACAAAACAACACACCGACCTTCTGCGAACCTCACCTCTGAACTGCAGTCCAGCATCAACATCGCCTCCTTCTGCTGAGCGCGCCGGGCTGTGGCGGCCCCGGGTTACTGTCGGGTCTCAGGGCTGGCTGTCGGTTGGGGCTGTCGGGTCTCGGGGCTGTCTCTCTGTCTAGGGTCTGGCTGGGTCTGGCTGTCTGTCCCAGGGGCTGTAGCAGNCTGTGCCGCCGGCGGCGGGGGCAGCCATGGGCCGCGGGGCCGCCCGGCACGTCCCACACACACTCGCAGCCGCGGGAGCGACGTCCTGCCCGTCATCCTGCCATCCCGCCCGCCATCCCGCCGGGGGGCCCCGCACCGGCTGCGGCCGCCAGCCGGGAGCCCACCGAGTCCTTTTTGTTTGCCCGTTTTTGCTGTTGCCAAGCATGGCCTCCAGTGTGGTTCTGCCAATGTACCTTAGCGCTGGTTAGGGAAGACAAAACCAACGCAGACTTGGATCTGGGAAAGAAAGAGGAATAATTTAGAATTTTTCCCCAAAAAAAGTGCACGTTAGTGTAAAGAAATCCCTACTGTCTTCCTGCCCAAGTTCTGCCACTAGGCCAGGGAGACTGACCCACTGGGGGTGCCACCCAAGGCTGCCCTCAGCGTACACGTTACAGCGAGTTCATCACCAGGCTGAGCAGGACTATAATTGGTGATGGTGGAGGTGGGCACACCTTGTTACATCGCTGCTCAAAACGTATTTGCCAATAAACCACAACTTTGTCACTTACCTGATCTCGAAATGTCCTGGAGAGGGTCAGACCACTTAGGCCAGGGTCAGAAACAAGCTTTCCACCCACAGACCTGTCACACCCCAGAACCTGCCACAGCCATATTCAAAAGACTCCACCAAAAAGTTTCCATCGAAAAGAAGTGCTTGAGATTCATTTTGGCCGTGGTGCAGGGATGTTCTGTGGTGCAACCTGCCTTCCCCCGGTAGAGCTTCAGTTCTCAGTGCCCGTGGCAGCCAGGGAAGGCAGGGGTGGAAGGGCCACATGTCCATGCACAGAGAAACCACACTCGCCATCAGTGACTACTTAAAGTTTTCAAAAACAGATGCAAAACTTCATTTTGCATGAACACAGTCTTTGGTCAGATTTGAAAGCAACTGCCTGTCCTTTCCATGCTGTAAAATCCAATTTGACAGAAGTTTCAATTACTACTAATCATGCTTCACAATTAAAAGCCTGAAGAGAAGTGAAGAGCACAGTGACCCAGTGTCCAAAGGTAGATTATTCTTTTTCCTTAGCACAGAGCTGGGGAAAAGAAGCCTAATAGCGTTCCTTTAGGATCCATGTACTTCTGAAATTAATGTACAGCTATGATAACAATTACCTCCTGTTTCTTCTTTGGTAAATAAAACATAAATTACATAAGTAGTGGAACATGAGCATATACAGTATAACTTTTAAAGGTGCAGAATTTAGATAGAAAGGCAATGCATCAATTCAGCAGAATTATTTCAGTAAGTGACAGTTTTTACCTCTCCTTTCATATGGAAAGATACACACCTGTGTAATTACAAAATGTTGTGGGTTGTTTGGTTTTTTCCCCCCTGAACAAGTAACCAAGCAAATTAGTTAACAAAAAATTAAAATCCCTACACTTTTAACTATCCATTGTTACAGAATGAAGTGCTTCTACACAGATGCCAGAAATCCACAGTCATTTTTTACGCCACTCCAAAGACTTTTCTGAAAACATACATACCCAGAATTAGTTTAAGACTGAGTAGTCTTGGATTGCCCAAGAGTTTTGGGTTGTGGGTTTTTTTTAAGATCTTCCCTCCCCTACATTACCTCAGCAATTCAGAGGTTTCAAGCTGCACCCAAGGAATCCCATCTTTCCAGCCTAACCACTTACACAAACTTTTGCATCCTGTCAGACACAACGCTCTTCAAATCGCTGCTATTAATTAGTTCTTGAGCTTCAGGTCACATTTTGCACACTGCATTAGTGCCTACAGAACTCTTCTGCCTCTGAATAACTGGACCCTGTATTAAACACAGAAGCAACAATTCTCATCTATTTGTACGGGCCAGCCATACAAAGAACAAGGCTTAAGGATAAGGCTTCCTGGCTACAGTTGCTCTGGAATATAACTTGCTAAAAATCCTTCTCTGGTTTGTATCTCAAACCATACATGTTGCTCAGGCTTCAAGTAAATGAAATTGGAAAAAATTGTTCTAATAAATGTGCATAAGCACTGGGTAAATCAAGGTGTGCTAGTGAATCTCACGCCCTTCAGCATCAAAAACAGCTGTGCAGCCCAACGTTAATTATCTTTGCTGAAGTGCACTGTTACTTTCACAGACTGCTCTTCACTTTGCCTGTTAAATCAATTAATTCGTTGCTGCTTTGTTAGTTTCTTTTCCTGTAGATTTCTTCGGCTGTTATTATATACACAGAATCAATCAGGATGAATTTTAGGAGTTTTTCGGTACTTCAAGTCAGTTGGGACTGTTGGAAAACATCATGTGGAGCCCAATGTTTAACCACACAAATCTGCAAGCATCACAGTCCGGTTTTTTTTGACTGTTGTCTCTGTTCCTGTTGCTATAGAAACATATTGCACTGACAAAAATAGAAGGATGATAATCATCTGGAAAAAAAGGGGGGGGGGGGAAGCGGAGAAAGCAGCTAAAAGTTCTTTTGAAAGCACTCTTGCAATATTTTTATATTTTTTCCCTTTTAT
>VYZS01065583.1:7857-37084 GCA_013400695.1 Neodrepanis coruscans | reverse complement strand
CACCCAATTTACAAAGGGCTAGCAAGCAATGGTGGATGGACAGTCCCTGCGCCCTGGCTGCACTGAAGTGCCATGCCAGCCCACAGCATCCCTGCCAGTATCAAATGAAAAGTGATGGGCAAGCCAACCCTAGGGGTTGCATAGTAATGGCACATCATTTATTTTTTTTTCCATAACTNAACACAAAAAAGGTCACAAATATGGCTGTGGTGGAACTCAGATGTCCTAGGAACAGGGACAGCCTCTTAACCACAAGTCCATCCTTCCTCTCTTAATATAGGATACAAATGATTGTCGTCATCTAGTACAGAAACACCTGTATACTCATCAAAAGGTATATATTACCATTACCATATTAACATACTGACATATCAACATTATCATGGTCAAATCTAATAAAAATTAAGTTATACAGTTCTAGACATTATTCCATCCAGCAATACAACTGACAGATATCTGATGCCTAAAAATCATGCTTTTTATCATTAAAATATTTTTTCTTTTGTAATATGAATAGACCAACAACTTTACTGGAGGGATATGGAACTGACTGCATACCACATTAGCAAAAAACAAGTAGCAAAAGAGTAAACAGGTAAATTAAATCAGTCCCACCACCACCAGGAATCATGGGGAAAATTTAGCAAAGTTAGAGATAGAAGTTTGTCCAATCATAACTTAAAAAAGAAAATAGATCTCCTACCTAATATCAGCTATCAGCTTAAAAAACATACTTGGTCCATCAAGTATTGTTGAAACCAGGTAAACGTCACCCTCAAGAGCAGTGGAAAATGACAAATGCCTCCTGTGCATTAAATTTGAACTGAATTTCACTGAAATGCCACATGAAGTGGTCCAAGTTGCAAACGGTAGTCATAGAAGAAAATTTTCCTATTGGGTAGGCAGATTCCTATGCACAACAAACACGGTGAACACTTATCCCTACTGGGCTTCTCAGCAGTCCCTGCCTAATCAGAACATTTGCTCTCTCTGAAGGATAAGAAGGCCATTTTCCTTGCTTATTTATTTAGTTTTCTAGTGAGTTTGATTAACCGTAGTAAAGACAAATCAATCTTTTGTGTTTGTGTAAAATGGAAAAAAGGAACAAAGACAGCTTTAACAGCCCAATAGACACTCAGCTGGAGTGCACTTACCCAGCCAGAGAGCTAGACAAAGGAATCCAGGCAGCTTTAAACACCATCAAGAACATGCTGACACCCTCTATACTTGTACCTGTTTAAAGGGAAAACAACAAACTCACTCCACACCAAGCGAAGAAGCCTTCTGTTTCTCTGCAATTCTGTCAAGGCATCAAGTACCTACAGAGTTCTGCCTTGTATCTTTCAGATTTCTAAGGTGAAAGCTGGGAGATACTAAGAAAGAGGTACCCAAAGGAACATCATCAGAAGGAGAGAGGACATGAGGGTCTAAATCAATAAGAATATCTCTTCCAATTTCAGTATACTTTCTTCTAAACTCAGCTTTGTTGTAATAAAACATTTTTGACCTCTCATAAGGATTGTAAGATAGCATGAAATTCATCCTCACTAAGAAATAAAGAAGCTTTTGCATAAAGAATTTGTGTGAGATACTCATCAGTTGAAAGTAGCATTCTGAGAAAGTTTTTCTATCGTATATTCTAATTATAGTGTTGACAACATTGAAAATCACAGAAGAAACTGTGCCTCACTTAATGCAATATCCATTAAAAGCCTTTAATAGCATACAGAAATATTCAGGCCTTCCAGACTATGGACAGCCAAGTTTTAGCCCACAGAGGATTTCACCTCAGTCTTAGTGACACATAGAACAGGACAGCTTGACCAGGACAGAGCCAAAATATAGCAAGAGGCATTTGTCCCCATATCTAAAGCACTCCGGTCCCTGATTGGACAGACAGAAGTTGTATGCTTACGTTTCTTGCTACATTTGTTTCTGCCTTGGACAAGAATTAAAAAAGCAGAAAGAAACAGAATTTTTGTTCTAAGACAAAATTTCATGTTCCCTTGCTATAACAGCTATAGCAATAGCTTTGGGATGATGGTATATTTCTAGTCTCTCTTTGGAGGAAATAAATTAATTTTCCCTTAAAATTCCTTTCTCAATGGTATCATTATTATACTTTCACTTGTACTATCCATAAACAAATAATAGTAGCCACTGACATCAAAAGGTAGTGCCTTCTGCATTTTTACCACTTAATTTTCAATCTTAGACCCTATTTACACTAGAGAGATTACTGGCATGACAGATATGAGGGCATATCCAAGTTATCAGAGCTGTTCCTTTTAGGTCTAGCAGTACAACTGAAGAACCTTTTTTTTGCCAGGTGAATTACACCATCTCTGAGTATTGCAAACTAAGCTGACAATAGTTGGCATAGTTATATCCATATCAGGATTTTGACTGGCAACAGCGTGTAAAATGGAAGAATATGCATTTTTGCACTCTGGGACACTGCAGTGACATTGTCAGAACTCCAGAGCAGCACTGTATTACTCTGAAATGCTTCAGATGGCAAAAGAGTTTTTAGAGAATCCTGTAATTGTCTCCACAGTTATTAGCAGGCATAAAACTTAAGTCAGGAATTTGCAAGTAAAAGGCTGCAGTCAGTGGGATATCTTTTGAATCAGAAATCTCAAGGTCAGAGGGGTCCATTATTTTCACCTAGTCTGATTGCCTGTTTCACACAAATGTGGAATTACACAGAAGATTCGAGTGCCAGGATGCCTCTGCCACTGATTTGCAATGACCCTTGGCAGGGCAGTTAACCTGTCTGCACACAATGGCTTAATTTTTAAGATAGTGAAGTTGCACATGCATCTCTTGGAAGCAAATATTTATAAGTTGCTGTGAGAATACTTGGAGGAGAGTGCTGCATAAAGCATCAGAAGAAAATTTATAGAATCACAAAATCATTTAGGTTGGAAAAGATCTTTAAGATCATTGAGTCCGACCATTAACCTAACATTGCCAAGCCATGTCCCTAAGTGCCCCATCTACAAATCTTTTAAACACCTGCTGGGATGGTGACTCAGCCACTTCCCTGGACAGTCTACTGTGACTGTATACAGTTCTCTACATTTTGTAAGCAGAAAGACCCACACTGATAAAATGGAACTCCCATATGGACTGTAATAAAATGTTACACAGGGCTGAGGTAGGAGAGACCTAAGAAACATCCTGCTCTCTTTAATGTTTCTGAACTGAAATAAAGTATTGGAAATGACTGCACAGTCCTAGGAACTGAGACTCTTACAGAAAAAGGAAAGGAATTTCCTGCAAATTTTCCTCATCAGTGAAAAAAGCCTGCAGTGCACATCTAAAGAAATAAATGGCAGCAGAGCTTAACACCATTCATCACCAAAGGCATAGTGGACCACGAGTACTCATTCCATCAGAACACAAACTTTGGTTTCAGACAAAGCACAGCTTTTCCAACAGATGCAGAATAAAGTTCTGTAATCTCTGCACCAGGTGGCTTTGAATCTCAGCACCTCATAGGTAGTGGAACAAATTACCTGGCTGATCCCAGGATATGCCTTTTACCTAACTTATCCAGAATGTACAATTGATTTTGAAACAAATGCTACAATCTGATACCATGGAGCTCTCGACAGCTGTCAACTCATTAAGTTCTCTTCACTGGCTTCCCACCTCCTTGCCAATATATTACATAAATTGCTTTTTAGCTGGCAGCCTGTCCCTTTGCCTGAAACCAATTTGCACTGAGTATGTTTAATTCCATTGTTTTTGAAAAATGAATTTATTCCCTTCCCTTTAGTAATTTGCCTTACTTTGCAACAGTTTGAATGGGCTGCAGGATACTATTTCATTATCAAGCTGCAACTGGAAATGAATATTATATAGTAGCTGAACAGAGGTTTGGCTGTAAACGACTTTATCCTAATTAAAAAAACCAAAAGGACGACAGAAAGAAAAAATAATTTAATTAATGAAATATTGATGCAATTTACAGATAAAGGCCTTCTCATTTAGAAGGAATTCCTGCAATGTCAACTTTATAGGAAGAGTTGGAGGTTCACTGCCTCCTTCTCAATTTATCTAGTGATGTTCTCATATTTTGATTTTGCTTTTTTCAGATTCTTTAAAATGCCTGAAAGTATGTCTGGTATCTGCCCATATAAATACAAGTGTTTCAAATGCAAATACATAGTTATAATGACCGTGCAGTAAAAACATGTAAAAACAGAGCGTAAGTGTAGTAATGCCAACTCAAACGCCATTGAAACCTTGATTCCTGCCTCTGGCAGTGAGTTACCCATTTTGTGTACTTCCTTCTGTTTCATCTCAGCTTGCTTCTATCTTATTTCATTCCTCAATCTTTGTTTCATGAGAAACAACGAGCATTCATTGTCTAGTCACAATTTTGGTTACCAGTTTCTCAGTCTGAAGAATGTCAGCCTACTTAACCTTTCCTTAAGTGGAAACCATTTCATATCCTTCAGCTTTTTTATTTGTCATTGATCAGTTTTTGAGAGCTGATGGCCAAAATGGAGGGCAATGCAGAAGGCAAGCACAATGATATGTTTGGCTTGGTTTTTTTTTTTTTTCTCTAACAATTTCTAAATTTTGTCAATTTCTAAATTTGCCTTCTTGAGTGCAAATACAAGTCCAGATCTGGCCATTTGTCAGCATAGAAACAAATTTGCAATGTTCAGTGTGGTTAAGTACATACATAAATCAGTGCCTAAAAATGCATTTTTTCAGTTTATGACATTTTTTAAAGACCCTATAACAGAAGGAAATTGTTGATTCTTGAGATACTTCAGAATGCCATGTATTGAATTGTATATGGAATGGGAGGTTCAAAGAAGCAATAAAACTTCTGAGAGGATGTTGGATTTCTCAGTCATTCTAAGTCCAACAAGTTGGCTTCTTTCTGACACTGCACAAGGCACTTGAGTAAGCCCAAGGGATGCCTGTCAGGTTCATGGTGTCAGGAGGCTGAAACACGGTGTTGTAATGTGCAGTCATTCAAAATAGACTGGAGTAATCCTACTGATGCACACAAGGTCAGTAACAGAGAGAAGACCCAGTATTATAAATAGAAATGTGGAATGTATACATTCCAGAAGTGAGGACACACTAGAATTTGCTCTAACTTGTTTCCTTATCTTGTTTTGATGGTAAGTGGTTTTTATATCGTGTATGTTGTAAAGCGAATGAGGCCTAAATATAATGTCGAAATGCTGTATGAATGAAATTAGAAGATGAGAATAGCCCTGAACTTTACAGGAAACCACAGCTGTACTCTGTAGCTCGACAGACAGTCAAAAATGGAAAAACTATGGCATAGGTTTGCCCACAGTAACCTTTTCTCTTCAAACCATTTGTATCATTTTGGGTGAACACGACATTTCACTCTGGAGTGGGCTCTACTGTCCACTGGGGATCAGTGACAAAGTAGTTTTAAGGAAACTGCTCTAAGTAGTTTTAAGAAAAATGCTCTGATTTAAAGTTAGTGAGGTCAAAGAGAATGCACACAAATAAATACAAAAACTACAACACCAAGCAACCACAGAGTCTGGTTCTATGTGAAATACAGTCTTCACAAACCTGGGGGAGAAGCTATTGACTCTTTCCAGGCCAACCATGATTTGCCTAACTGAATACCAGTAGGAAAATCTTTGCAAAAGGAAGAGAAATTGTTGACCTGAAAGCATATAACCTACATGTTCTACACTCATAGTTTCTTTAAATCCTATCTAGCATGTGAATGTAAAGGATATAAATAAAAACACAACTTCTATAAAATTCCATGCCTTGCCATCGATTTAAAACAAATATAATTTTTCATCCACTTTAGCAAGAGAGAAAAATATACCAGGAGTGAATAAATGAAATAAATGAATCATTGACAAGTTTGGAAGGGAGACATATACCTTTGACAGACTTCACTTACCTCTCGTCCTGTGCTATCATTTGTTTTCTAGTTAGGATCTAAAGAAAAAGTGCTAAAGGAAGACTGCTAGTCTCTGTCTCCCCCTCAGTGTTCCACCTTCAGCCCAAAGCTGTCAAAGCTTTCCTGCTCCTAGTATGCCTCTCCTTCCCTTGTATTACTACTGAAGCTCAAGGGCTTTGGTCTCCTACTTTTAACATTACTCTTGTTTTTCTCTGCCACCCTTTCTTCTTTTAGACTCTGTGGAAAGCAGAGCGGCTCTTCAATACCAACGGAGATACTGATCTTGACTCAAACACAGGGGAAAGTTTTCTTTAAATTACACATTATCAGAGAGCATAAAGCTTATATGTGAAGATACAACAGCTATTACCTAAATTTTAACAATAATGATATTACTCAGAGCCTCTAATCTGATCAAGAACCTGTTATTAGATACTACAGTACAAACAAGATAAAAGAGACCTCATTGCAATACTGCTGTTTAGGCAAAGAAGCAACATATTTAGAACAGCAGACAAGGAAATAACAGCTCAGTTTCATGATAAATTATGATGCTAAAAGATTAGCTTTTCTTCTATGCTGGAACATCCCTAAAATGCCTTTTAAAAACAATGTCAGAAACAGAATGATTTCCAAGTATCAATTATCAGAGAACAATATTTTTGTTTTTTATTTGCATCTAAACTTCAGACATACCATTCAGTATGTGCACAACAGCAAAGCACCCATTGGAGACTTTGGAGGGTGTAGCCTCCCGAAAAGGATCCAGGCTTGAAACCCATGCATCTGAACAGCTAAAAGCAGAGAAATTTCTCACTGCAGCAGGAACATAGGAACAAGAACCTACAGCATTTTCTTCCCAGAGCAGTGCCCAGACTAAAACATGCTGTGGTGAGAGAGCCTCTCACCTCTTCACATGACAGAACAGAGAGCATGATATGAACAGAGGGTAATGAGAATAATGGCAGGAAGACAGTATTAGAAAATACTACTTACAGCCAAGACTAACAAAAGTGCAGTGGAAGTATGGGCAGAACACGAATCTTTGGCTAAACTTGGATTCTTTAATCTGGTTAGCCTGGGAGATTTCCAAAGAGGCTAACAAAGACTTTGTTTAGCATATATAACAATGACTGAGATTACACTTTAATAATCTACAGAATAACACTAGAGATTATATTTATGCTTGCAGGGCCTTCTGCCAAGAACAACTGCAGAAAAAAAAAAGGAGGAAAGAGAACAAAAATGTAATTGCCTGCTTATCAGCTCCACTATCATAATTACTTTCAAACTCTTGACATGGGTTGAATCAGATGAACACCAAATCAATTTTTGCAGCCAGCAATCATTGCATTCTCAGCTCATAAATTAAAATGTCACTGGTAGACTGAGTACAAATAATGCCTGTTTCAGTATTTTACCCTGCAGAGAGAGCAACTTCTTTTTCCTTCTGTTTGTGTGTGTAGTTTTTATATCCTTAAGCATTGTAGAGTACCTTACACTCATCTAATTCTTCAAACCAAAGTTTGAATTAGACCCCATCCAGGAAAACACAAGAAATTATAAACTACCTACAGAGTGGGTAGTCTTAACCCCCTGGATATCCAGAGCTCTAGTCTAGATGTGGGGAGATGGTGAAACGAGTTTTTCTCTTGCATCCACACAACATGCGGAGTTGGGGATTTTCTGGCTCTAAACAGGTTCAGGGAAGGAAGTGCCTTAAGGCTCCACCTGCCTGTCCTCCCTTCATTCTTTTCTGGCCTGCAGTGAACTTCATCAGGCTGAAGTGAGTAGAAGGCTCCCCAGTACACGTAAAATTATCAGAAACTACTAATTGTGATTTCTTCAGGGAATAAAGTGATCGGATTAAACTGATGAATCAGTAGCATATATTGAAACCTGAGCAATACTAATAAAGTGCTTAATCTTCTATTACCTCTTGTGTCTCATTTCTGAGTATGAATAGGAATAATTTAATGGACCATTCTGTGCCCAGTACCTTGCCTATCACTTTTGACTCTCCGTTGTAAACCACAAACTCTGCAGCTGAGGGGCAGAACCAGACCGATGAGTTTATCTCTTATGTAACTAGAATTATCAAGATAGCTCATTGTTTTCTCCTTTTTAGGGGCTTTTGCACCTATACTTTAAGTGATTTTTTTTTTAACTTAAAGCACATTGCCTAATCTTTATCTAATGATTGAGATAATTTTTCCTCATATAATGTGACCAGCCAACCCCAAATTCCCTGTTTGAACTCTGACTATCTCTAACATCATACTTACTTTCCAAAAGATTAAACTTCAAGCACTTTCCTCTCTTATCCACTCCAGCAGGAAAGGAGCCACAAAGACCATCACTGGTTGAATTCCCAATTGCTCTAAAATTCTCTTCCCAAGTTTCACCTGAGCAAGACATCCAGCTGTATTACAAATCTAGTTAAAATTTTTAAATGCATTTCTGTAACAGCCAATGTCACTCTTCAGAGTTTTGCCTCAAGGGATATCTTTGAAGAGTTCAGGATGTTTCTTCCACTCTTTCTAGCCTTCAAAAGCTGAGCTATAAACACATTGAAACTTGAATAAAAAGTTCTTCCTTGTTTAGTAAAAATAGGAGTGCCTATCCCTTCAACCCAACTAGCAGCCAGTATATAGGATTTCTGGAGTGTTGTATTTAGGAAAAGTCTCCTCTGTTCCTTACAGTTGATTACTTTTCTGGTTCAGAAAGAGAAATTTCACTTCAAGTGGAATGGTTGACTCTGCCTAATCAGTACGGCAATTTGACCTCACATGATATGATTAGCCAAATGATCAAAACGTCTTATCTTGTATGTTTATCATTTAAAGTTGCCTGCTACTGTCTGCCATGGGGAGCTCTGCATCTTTTTGCAAAAGCCTCCTGCTACACTGTGCCATCTGAGTAGACAACTGATCACACTGAAGCTCTTCAGAGCTGTGAAACAGCAGTACTCTTGTATCACTCAGATATTGTCATTACTACAATACTAAAATGGCAGTAGGTGCAGACCTATTGTCGTGGTTTTACCACCAGGAGGCGTGGTACTGACAAGAGAGGTCCGATAGAAGCAACACACACCCCAAAAAAAAGAAACAAAATAACAAGGTTTATTTTACACACACAGAAAACCAACAATAAAGCGCAAAGACAGACAAATTAAGCTCTTCCAGATCCCATGGCTGAAATGGAAAACTCTAGGGTAGCGCTAGGTCTCTGCCAGAGCTCCTGAAAAGGCACCGGGACAATTAGAAAACTGCGACTGCCCACCCTCCTTTTTCCCGGGAAGGAATACCACTGCTGATGGAAAGATGTGGTCCTCAATCCATGCCGCTGTCGCTGGAGTCGCCAATCAGCCCGCGTGGGGGCAAAACTCGGCGCAGAGGTGAGTAGAGATGTTATCCCCACTAGCTCCGCCGGAGAAAGAGGAAGATGGCTGCCCCGCTCGCCTTTTTATAGGGGATCAATCTTTGCACAGGCGCAGATGGCCCCCAGGTGACTGCTGCCCCGTCGGATTGGACAATTAGCGCCCAGGAACCGCCCCTAGTGAGAGGCTCCACGTGCATGCGCGCATGTGCGGAGCACTGAGCCCGGGGGGGTGCGAGTCCCCCATGGCCCTGCCTGGCATCCCGGGGGGGGTCCCGGTACTGACCCCCAGGCCACCCTGACCCACGCCAACCTGGCTGCCTGCCGCAGCGGCCCCCCATCTGCGCGAGGTCCACCAACAGCCCTGTCCATTCCATGCGTGTGGGAAACGCCACTGTGCACAGGACTCGGCGAGACCCGTTGCCCGGGGGCTCCAACACCCGCTGCCGCTCGCGTGGCACTGGGCTGTGCCAGGGCTGGCGGCGCCTGGCAGCATCAGCAACCCGGGGACGGAGCGGGGGCAGCCCCCCCGCCCGCCGCAACCTGGGGCGGGGGCAGGAAAAAGGAAACAGAAAACGGTTTTAGCTTCAACCTACAACACCTATCAGGTACGCAAACTATAGAAAAACAAGAAGGAATCTCTGAAGGCACAGACGACAGTACTCAGCTACTTTAGTTCTGTACTATATAAAGCCTTGAATAAACTTGTTGTCCTGGATCTCTTCATCCAGATGACTCCTGTATTAGATAGGAATCCACTTCTAACTTCTAGCTGTAGCTTTTTCACAGGTGGGTTCCAGACATTTTGGGCCGTGCAACCCTTTTGTTTAAATACTTTCCCAGCTCCTCTTTGTATATATGATACAGTTTCAGAGAGGAATCAACTCTTTTATTCCTTCGGTATGCTAGCTAAAGGACCTAAATTGTAATAAATCTCTTCTCCCAAGAAGTCCCCATTCACAACTTTGTCCCTCAAATTTCACAAATTCACAACTTTGTCCCTCAAAACCTTCTCTGTACCTCCGCCAAGTCCTTCCAGTCATTCTGGAATATGAGCAGATATGCTTTGAAACAGCACTGAGCAAACTCGGAGATTTTTTTTTTTTAAATACTTTGAAGAACAATCCTGCTGTAACAAAATGCTCATATGTTTGTGTGAAGAGGTTTATGAGTTCTTTACTTCCACAAGTAGAGGAATGCAGCCAATTATGTTTTCTCAGATAGAAAACCAGATTGGCTATCAGTTTTAACTCAGTTGCTATTCAGAGACTACCAAAAGACCTTAAACCCATTCTTAAGGAAGGGATTTCAAGTGTCTAAAATGCAATGAGGTTTAAGGATCAGCCCCACATACTCTTGAATGGATTCAAAGCAGAGCATCTACAAAATGGCTGGGAACAGAAATGTGTGCCTTGTCTGAGCACAGAAGGAAGTAAAGAGATCAAGCTTAGGAAAAATGGTAGTTACTTTTAAATTGCCATCTTTTATCTCAGAAGAAACAAAAACTGGAACTGATAACTGTCTCAATACATTATCAGTTATAATAACTACATTACGGAGATACAGAGTCTTTAGAAATTCCAATCTTACAAATCAAATATAATGAATAAGTGAGAAAGTCCCACTTTCCATTTCAGTTCTGCTCTCCTTATCTGCCAAGCTAATATTTAGAAAGTAATTATTGTTCTTGATGATTAAACTTTTTTTCTCCTCTTGAAATGACTGATTTTTCTTTTGAAGTTTGCATCACCCTGAAGGGAAAATATACTTGTCAGCAGATTTTTTTTTCCTTTTTTGCCTAACAAGGAAAGGGGATTAGAAAAATTAGAATAAAATGAAAATAAAAAGCAAAAGACGAAAGATGAAGAGCGGGCAAGAAAAGACCGTTTGTTTTTGTTTGTTTGGTTTGTTTTTTTCCTATATAAGGAATGTCTTTAGAAACTCATGAAGAGGAAGAAGTGAAAAAATTATGAGCTCATCATGTAGAGTATGACATATCATGCTGCAGTCTGGAGTTCTTGAAATGAAGTGAATGGGCACTGCTGACAGCTCATTGCTGGGGGGAGGTTAAAATGAGTTCTGCATCACGAGAACAGGCCCATCAACACTTGGCACCTTCATCCTACCGCATTACATATAATTTTTTTTTTTCAGCATTATTGCAGATGGGTTAGTTCTGCAAAGCAAGCATAAATTTATCTTCTCCCAGAATCTGAGTGTCATGACCAAGTTAACCTGGGCTGGAGGGAAAAGCGTTCACACTGTAATGATGAAGGGAGGTGGGTAACCTAGATGGTTGTATACTTCACCAATATAAAAAGATTAAACTATGGAAGTTTTACTACATACTCATGCTTTTCCTATAGTATCTCCCCTAATAAAGGGCAAAATAAATAAAAATTAATATACTATAGGATATACTAAAAGCAAAATATAGACCTATGTGATTTCTCATTCCCTAAACGTCTTCCATTAAAGTGATATGAGACATAGGAGTTTTTGGATGTATACTGAAACCACAAGTGGGGCAAAAGGTGTGAGTTGTGAATTCTTAGAAATGACAGACTAACTGTGACTCCCAGCTAAACTCTCTGATGCCACTGAAGCAGCTACTCAACCCAAACTATAATTTACAGAAACAAGCTGGTGGAGAGCCAGTTCAGGATGAAGGGATCGGCTTATTTTAGAATATGAAGTGTTTCTTCTTGACAGCAAGCTATGCTGTCATGCTGCCATGACTGTCCTTGGGGAAATGCTAAGAGGAAACCTTGATCAGAAACAAGACAAAGTGTCAGTACTGGGTTGTGTAATAGACGACCATTCAATGCCTTTCTATCTGCAAAATAGCTAAAGTAAAATCTACAATAAAACAAATGCCTTTACTTGCTAAAGAGGCTAAGTATATATTTCTCGGACCTATTGTTTGTACTTGGTAAATCATCAGCAAGTTTTGTCATTGTCATCTTCTTTATTTTGAAGTTGCTTTTGAAGTTAATAAAATTACTTGTTTCTCCCTTTTACTGGACCATTTGCATAATTATAAAGAGGATTCATGGAAGAGAGTCAATCAGATAATTTCCACATGCAAATTAAAGATCTTTCAATTAACACAGCAAGATGTGTGTGAAAACCACACTAATGTAGCAGAAGATACTCTAATGGCACTTCAGCAATTTGCCTGTATGCCAAGTCATCTCTTTGCTTTGTCTCTGGTGGCCTTTGGTTGGGCAAGATGATGGTGGAACGGAGCAAAAAGGTAGTTCATTAGAGATCTTTATTGCAATGTTACTGGTGGAGAGGGGGAGCAGTGCCTTACTCTTAATCTTGTTTCAGGGAAAGTCAATTTGATTGACAGAACAGCTGTGTGTCTCATCATATCAGGGAAAAATTTTAAGGAGAATCTGATTTCCAGAAAGCTTTTTCATCCAGTGATCAGTTTGCTTACAGTTCCCCTAGTGAAAGATGACTTCCCTCTCCTGTCTTCAGTAATAACATGAAACAGCTACTGAAAAGCAGATGTGACACTGGATACTTGGTAATCCCTTAGGTCATACCCGATAAAAAGCAATGAAGTTAGATCTTTACATTTGATATATACAAGCTGGTCATCAACTTCAAAATCAGAATTTCATATTTCCATGAGTATAAAGATACTATATGGTCCTTTATGGAAGTATTACATCTTTCCCTCAAGCATGGGAAACACTAAAAACCACACACCAGACAATAGATCCTTGTTTGCTACTGTGGCACCCTGCTAGCTTTCTAATCACTAAAAAAATTTTCAAAAGCAGCTCTTTCACAGGAGAGATAACATGTCTATGTCTTCCAGCAAAACAAACCAAACTGTATTATTTTAGGTGCTAGTTGCTCCTTACCCCTGAATTGGGACTCGAACTAGGAGTCTGCAAGCCTGGAAATCAAAAGCCCCTATATGAGCATGTTGGAACTCTCCCATGAAGGTATTTACTTCTCTGGTATCACTCATATATGTTCCCTAGGAAGCTGCAATACTCTCAGAAGCTATTTGTCAGGGAAAAAAAAAATCATTGCCCTAGGGAAAAAAACACCAAACAAAAACTCCTAAGATCTGCTGTTTGCTCTAGGTAGGAATAACGCAGCAGAATATGCATTTATTTGGATGATGAAGGGATGTAGAAAAAGTGGGGACGTTGTCTTTGCTGAATGTGCTCAAATTGTATTTTTTTTTTTAAACCTTGGACACTCTCTAATTGAAGGAATACAACTTTCACAAGCAGAAATAATCTCCTACTAACTAATCATGAGGGTAAACTGGTAGTGGCCTTGGTATTAGTGTCTCTCTCAGTTTTACTCATTTCATTACCAGACAGCCAACTTGGAGATCATCTGCTTCCTGCTACTGAAGTACTGTGGAGCACAATCTAATTTCATGTAAGAGTACAAAACTGGCAATTATGAACACTTATTGTAAGGCCTGGCCCACTGCTTTTTCCCTGGCTTCAACATCATACTGGTGGGGCAGATCTAGTCCTGCTGATCTCCATGTTTGGGGAAAATCACCTTCCCATTCAGGTTTTAGTGTCCAAAACTCACAAGGGGGTAGTGTTGTGAATAAATCCAGCTGAGACACAAGTCTTAGAGAGCTGCAAAGTTTGCAAGGAAGCCATTGTAGCTCCCATATTGTGCATATAACCTTCAAATTATTGGAATTTTCATCAACCTACTAGCATTAAAGAATAAAAGATGATAATTATAAAAAGCTGATGCATTTGCATTTCTGTGCTTCTAGATCTGACCAGTTTATAGAGTGGCTCAATCTGATCAACAGTTTTAAATGCTATTTTTGTAGTAGCAAATAAAAATCAGGAGTTCATTCTCAGCAGGCTATTAGTTTTATAATTATAATTAATACTAGTTCCTTTATTATGTAGCACAAGCAAAGAAAACTCAAGCTTTTCCACCACATTTTAGTTTTAACAAAGCAATTACTTGAGTCTAAATCATATATCAAATTGAACAACTTCTAGTAAGAATTATGTTTCTGTCTTCAAGTCTTTGTTTTTCAAATAGCAAGGCATAATAACTTCTTGAAGAATTAGTAATCAATGTGTCACTCCTCTAAGTAATTATTTTACTTGAAACAAGTAATAAGCCTGTGTTCCCATTTGAGGGCACATGTAATTGCAATGTATTGTAATTCTGAAATCTTTCGTATAGAATAAATATTCAGCTCTAATAATCATGGGAAGCTATCCAACTATCTCTAGTGTATGCTCTCTGTAGAAAAAAAAATGAAAAAAATTACCACACTATCTTAAGTTTTAAACTTCAGAGAAAAACACAATTTACTGAAATGCATTCTGTGTGTGATATTTGTAGACATACATGGTGTATCCTGAGTTTTTGTTGTTGTTGTTGTTGTTTTGAAAGAAAACTATAGCCCTAGAAGAACTTGGAATCAGCTTGTTTCTTTATGCTTGTCTCTTCCATTGCATTTTCTGTCACACCAGGAGCAGGGCACAAGGCTCTTCTCTACCTCAGTTTCACTGCTTTTAAAGGGAAGAAAATTAAAACCATCTTAGGGGCAAAGAGCATTGTCGTCATGAGTTATTGTTTGCTAAGCGCTTTATGATCAGTAATATATGTTCTTAGGGAAGCAAAGAGCATCCCCTGTTTTTAAAAGATAAATTAAAATGAAATATAATAATAATGTTCAGCTCAAGATATGGCTTAGGACACATTTATATCATTTTAGACCCCGAAGCCACACACTTAAATAAATTTTCATATGAAATGAAACAGATATTTTATGCTGCTATTATCCATATATGCAGATACTATACATAAACACTACACCTCAATATGGGATATGACTTCCATTTTCAGAGGTGTTCAAGAGCTGATAGCTATGGCCCTTAGTAACCTGACATGACTAGACCTGCACTGAAAAGGCCATTGGTGTAGCTCCTCATTAGTACGAGTCTTCCTGGACTGTCATAAATATTCTACGCTTCACAAGTGTGAACTTCATATGAAGGCACAAATGGACAGGGCATAAGTGAAAGTCTTAGTCTAAACAGGACCTGGCAGCACACAGGGTGCAGTCAAGGCCATGCTCTGAGCTATTTGTGGTGCCAGAGATGATTATATACATTACCTCATGACTGTGCCTCTGCAAAGAAGTCTTTCTTCACAGCTGGACTTCATCTGTGGGCATTGTCCTCTGTTAATGCAGCCAGATGGCCTTTCTCTGGCAGTAAGCTCAGGGAAGGTGCACAACTGTCCACACCTCAACTGTGCAGTGCTGCTCATAATGTCTCCTGCCACTACAGAAAAGCACCATCTATCCCAGACTCCAGAGGTACAGGTATCACTGCTATCCCTCTGTCATTGCCTCTTGCAGCCCTGAGCTTCCAGCACCATGCTGGGGCTTTAATTAACTGCTGACAAGGAGAGCACATCAGCTCATCAGCTATCAGTAAAGCCTGTGATCACTCATCACGCATAGCTGCCACAAGACCAAGATGAAACCAGGTCTCCAAGCTGGACTTTTATGTTATTGCTCTTATTTTGTCTGTTTGTTTGTTTGTTTGTGGTTTAATGCCTATGCAGTTAATTTGAAGGCGATAAACAGCTTTTTGAGAAAACCAATTTGTACACAGCTGCAATTAATCAGAGTGCAGAGAAGAGTGCACCAGAGCTGAACGCCTCTGAAATAGATGGTTGTGCTGCCACCACACACCTCTGCATTCCTGTGAAGGTTAAGCCAAATTGTAGAGCCTTGAGAATTTGAGCTTGCACACATGCTGGCTATCCTCGTATCAGGTCTGCTAGGGAAATGCTTGAAGGATTTTCACCTGGAAGCCTCCTGGTGCTTCTATCCATTACTTGGGAAGTTTAATAACCACTAGAAGCCGGGGATGGGGGTGGGGCGGGAAGAAACAAGCAATTCAGTACACAGCTGAATTTATCATCTAGTCCTGTTCCTGGCTGTCTTCCTTATATTGCCTGATCCTCAAAATTTTCGTGGTATGAGAGCAAAAAAAAACCAGCCAGATGGTAGCTGCTGTTTACAACAAAGCAACCTGAGAAAAATCCAATAATTTCTACTAGTTTCCATTTGAATGTAATAACACGATAATATTCCCAAAGACAGAGAAGTTGAGGTGCATAGAGAGAAGTATAATGCTTTCAAGGTTCCAGCTAGTAGAGTGGCTCCCTGCGAACCTTGGGGACTGATCTGCAGCTGTACTGAATGATGTGTTGATTGAATTGTGAGAGCTGGTGCCAAACATTTTCTCTGAAATGAGAGAAAAATTTGATTCCGTGGCACCCATCATGATCAGGGCATGTAATGGCCTGTAAGATGGTTATTAATGAGGTTATTCACCACTTGCCTGAGGTGCACTCAAGAGTTACCAGGAAGAGGTTTAGCATTCACTTTAAAAATCTTGTTGTTTAAGACAAACAACAGGTGAAATCCAGAAAGATTATGTTTGAAATATCTCCCTCTTTTTAATAAAAAACCCTACCTAATCACTAGAGTATGACTAATATCCTTTAGGTATTACAGCTAAAGTGAGTCTTAAATGCAAAAGAACAGTGCTTGTGCACATGACACAGCTATTAGAAGTGATTCTTCAAAGGTCAGAGTAAAAAGTCCTCCCACATGTACTATTATATTACAGAAAATAATCTCAGAAGAGACTATGTGAGACATACCAGAAACACAAGACCATGTAATGTCTGCTTTAAAGTTCTTGGTCTCAAAACCAGTAGAATCAATTTTCATGACTTGATTGAGAAACAAAAGGCAATATGGAAGCCAAATTCTGACTGTATGGGCTTGCTGCAGCTATGGTAAGAGAATTTCATTTTACTTTCCATTTTCCTTTCCTTTGATAACACACAGTATTGCAGCAATGCCTTGAGTAAGGGAAGCATTTCATTTAGGGAGTAAAAGCAGGTGACCTGAAAAAGTTAAAACCTATGTCCTCCAGTAAATTCAGATCAGATAATTAGCATCAGGTTTCTACTTCTTTCTTCCTTGCTAACTCTTCAATGTCTTCACCAATTTGCTATTATCTTACAAAGGAGGGATGAGAAAAAGAACACTCAAAAATGGTTGCTTAGAGACATAAGCACTTTGGCAGGCACTTGGAGAATTCTAGTAGCAGGGCAGAAAGATACTGGCACAGATCTCTAAGGAGACTAAAGTTGTGAACCTCAGAATAGAAAGGCTTCTTATGATTCTGCAGAAGCTGTGTGTGCTTTTGCTTCTGGCCAGGACCTTACTTTCCTAATATGCAAAAAAGAATTATAGTGATGACTCCAATAAACTCACAGAGAGTGTTATTATTTATCTCCTTTACATTAAGTACATGGAAATGTATTCAACAGGCTATTGCATTTGGCAATTGTTGCAGGCAAGCAAAAGGAGTCACCAAGACTCCTTCCAAGATTAATCATAACAGTGGTGATTAAGGCCCATAGTATGATGACTGACAGTTCTGAAGGTAGCAATGCACAGTTTTGAGCTGAGAAGTTGAGAAGATTTCCATGTAGACATTAAAATCTGCATGTGCAACATCAGCTAAGAAACCAGAAACCCCAGCAGGACTTCCCATGACACTTTAGTAATGATAAAGTGCATGTCATTGCAGACCTTACAGAACACAGGCATAGTGTCTTCTATTATTAAACTTTTCCAAAGACAAAGCCATAGATCAAGTATAATTTTAGCTATTTTAGTCAGCAACAGAAGTCCAGACTTTTAGTTTCTGTTGCTGTTCTGATATTAGACTTTACCTCATATCATAATAGCTGAACACATTTTATATTTTATCCCCACAACTGATAGTAAAGACTATTAACCTTACTTTCAGAATGGGGACTAAGGCACCAAAAGGCTATCTTCCATATGATCATACGGTAAATTCATAACAGGAATTAACTGACACAATTTTCCCAAGATTCAGGTTTTGAATTTTCTTCTTTGCTCACACTCACCCAAATGTAAATAACCACAGTTACCTCTAGATATAATTGTATTTTCACCAGGAGCAGTAAGAAGACTGAATTTTTAAAGTCTTCTCAGTTGCTAGAAGACAGGCTCTACAAGAAGTTCAGTAAATTCATTGGCCTCATGTCTTGTAGTAGTAAAACAAAATAACATCACTATAGGAAATTATTCCTTAGCTAAAATGCTCTTCTTATTTCTACTGTATTGGTAGTGTTGCAGTGCCCAACTCCATGACACACCGGCTCTCCTGTTTACTCTCCAAGCTCCATATCACAGTTAAGATTTGATCTGTAGTGCTTCACAGTGAAAATTCTGGGTGGGTACCTGTGGGCAGCCAGCAAACAGTGACAATAAAACCAATTTCAAAATTTATTGCTGCAGTGTATTGATTGTCTTCACTCCTACAGTGCTGAATGGGCTGAAGATAAAAAGTGGGGAATAACCTATTGGGACTTAAATATCAGCATTACAAAGCAATCTGATCAATCCCTACACAAGCAATTCAGCCAAAACCAGAAGGGGTAAAAACCAACACCTGTTATGGGGTGAAACAAAGTTTCAGCAGTTAAAACCGTTTTCCCTTTCTCCATTTTTTCCCCTCTTCTTGGGGGGAGGGTGGTTTTGTGGGGTTTTGGAAAGTTTTTAGGGGCTTTCTGGGAAGGGGGGAGGGGGGGGGCGGAGTGTTTTAAACCTTGCCTTTTGTATATTTATAAAATCAAGACAGGCAAGCAGAGTGGCAGGGCAGGTGTGGGTGCTGCGCCCTGTCCCCGGTCCACGCGGTGGCAGCAAGTGCAACTGCAGGAATGGGACCGTCCCATCCCATGGCCATTGGTGCTGAGCTGGAGAGCTGCCCCGTGCCGTGGGCAAACCACCGCTGCAGGGGCGGTGGGAGCGCCTGCCGCCTCCCAAGCCAGTCCGTGCAGCGGCAGCTGATGCAGCACGGGGCCGACCCGTCCCACAGCCGTCAGCGCCGAGTTGGGGGTGCCCCTGTTCCATTCTGCGGATGCAACCGCCGCCTCCCCCGCTGGTTTGCCCCATGGAAGCAGCCCCGCTGGTGTGGCGGCGGCACGGTGCTGCGGCCATGGTGGCGCCCTGAGTGCCAGCGGCGGCAGAAAACCGCCGCTGAGCACCAACAGATTTTGGCTCGGCTGCTGCTGGCACTGCACGCATGAGCAGTGGATTTCCCATGCACATGAAATGCGGCGCCAAACAGAGTTGTCAGCAGCCCTCATGGCAGGGGAACCACACTGCCACGAATGGCTGCCACTCTCACGTGGGTTGAGGGCAGCCCGGTGCCGGTGCTCGGGGCCTCCAGGGTGCCCCGTGGTGCCCACATGGTGATCCACATGGCCAAGGGCCCAAGGAAGAATGTGGGCTACCCACGGGCACCGTGGGGCTTCCCAGGGGCCCCGGCATTAAAAAGCGGGCTGCCTCGACTCATGCTAGCGCATGCACGCAGCACCGAGAGCAGTCCGAGCCGAGGTCCACTGGCGCTCGGCAGCGACACCACTGCCGGCAACGCTGCAATTATGGCAGACGCCGGCCCAGCACCAATAGCCACCGGCCGGGCCACCCTATGCTGGCCGCGCCACTGCCTGCAGCAGCCGCCGGCCGAGCTGGCCCCTGCGCCACTGCTGCAGGGCCATGCCCACGGCAGTGGAGCCACGCCAAGAAGAAAATTGCCGGCGCCGGGACGATTCCATGCTGCGCAGCATCACTCGCTGCTGCGCCATGAACCAGGGATACATTGCGGCCGCGGGCTTGCGGGAAACACTGGGACGGGGTGATCCTGTTCCATGTGGACTGGTGGGAAGCACTAAGATAGGATAGCCCTGTCCCGTCCCATGCTGCCGTTGCCATGGTAACCCGTTTACATAGACACACAGAAAACAAGGTTCAAAACACCCCTGTTCCCACTCCCCCTTCCAGAAAACCTCAAAAATCCTCAAAAAGCCCCCAAAAGCCCTCTCCCCGTCCCTCAGAAGAGAGGAGAAAGACGGGAGGGAAGGGAAAAACAGTTTTAGCTCCAGGAACTTTCGTTTTCACCCCACAACACTACCAGCTTCTGAAACAGGTATGCGGAGCTAGCAAATAGCAGCCCAGAAAACGAATACCCTCGTTAAGAGCTATTTCCATTAAAGCTATCATCACCCTCAGCATGCAATTTACATAAGCTTTTCCTATCCATATCAGAGCTAAAATGGAAATGGTGTGAAAGGGAAATGCACTGATTTGAAATAAAACAAGCAAAAATGCTAAATCATATTGTGCTTGCTGTTAGATCAATTGATGAATTTCCATTGCCTCTTATACCCTTTATAAATGTTATAATTTCCCTGCAGTCTCCTATAAAAAACAAAGAACTCAAGATTTTTGGGAGGTGGTCCTTTTGCCTTCACGTGCAGATCACAGAAATCTTTCGAAGAGTTATGCTAATGTGACCTGACTACATGTAAAACTGCTAAATACGATCATGGGCTTATGCGTGTGTTTCTTGGTGCCTGCAGTTTGCTGAACAAGATCATTGCTTGTATGAAGGAGTTTGCTGTACTCGAGAGCACCGATGTGTGTGGTGAGGAAGATGACGTGGGAGAGTGTACATACATGAGTATGCATGTGGGTCTGAGAAATAGTAGAGAAGATAGAATGACATGACTGGGAACTTTTCTATCACTTTGCAGAGTACATGAGCGTATACTCCCTGGGCAAATGGTATGTATGTGGTAATTTAAAGTGTACTGTAAGGTATCCTGTGTAACTATGTAGACTTTGATGAATTTATTGCAGATCTGTAAGCATGGTTTAAACTTTACCCTCTCATCTTACATGTTGGCCATTATGGGAGAGACCAATGCATCCTAGGACAAGTGTTTTTTTATGCAACTAAATAGAATATCCCTTCTCTTCCATTCTTGGTCTTATCAACTCACCCAACATGAGATTGCTGAATTCCTATCTTTGCAATATTCTTGTCCACGAAGCAGATATTTTATGTTTAACTCCCATCATGTACCTGGAACATGCATAAATAATTTAGTTCTTTGGGATGGTAAATCATGGGAAACCTTCCCAACATCAAGAAAACTCTTTTCTCTGCAAGAAATAGGCAGAAAGCTGAAAGGAGCTAGACCAGATGCCCCTAGCTATTTAAAATCAGATCAAAATTAAAATCTTCAAAGACATAGGCATGAACCAATTTATGTTTCAAGTGGTTTTAGTACTGTGTCCTTCCTGATCTTGAAAAGAAATGTGACTGTTACTTGTACTTGGTTTTCTCTTCCCTCTAATCCAAAATTTCTGCTTGATCCTTGCAACAGCAGCCTGTGTAATATCTCTTTTTTTGTGACGGGCAGTCTGTGGGGCAGGAAAGCAATCCTTGCAAATGAAATTCACCTCGCATTTACAAGCCAGAGAGAAGAAAACGAGGGTGAAGTGAAAAGGAACCTTTTTCTTTCAGCAGGGAGCAGAGCACAACAAGCAAATAAAAAGATGAATAAACCTGTCACAGATTTTTTCTTTATGGTGCAGAGGAACAGTTATTAGCTACCTGCAAAGAAGGCATGCTGGATATATGACTCCTAATACATCGTACATAATACAGCACTGTGCAGAAGGCATACAACTTTTCAAACACGTGTCAGAGACAGAAATAAATACAGTGTCTTAGTGGAACAAAATGACCAAAAGGATTAGAAGTGAGCATTGGGGTGGTGCAGGCAGATGTCAGAGAGCTCTCTCTGACAGTGTGTTTTCATACATACCACTTGTCAGAAACAGGAAGATTATTAAGCTATTATTATTTTTCTCTTAATAATCTGAGTGAGGTTTATACTGCTCATAAAATGTGACAAATTGATAGCGCTCAGTAGAAAAGAAAGGTCCCAAACACAGAGCTCTGCCAAGCATATCACCATCCACAATTGTGGTACCATCTTTATTAAAGATGGGTCACACCATTTGAAAATCCTGCCCTGACTCACTTGAAGTTCCCAGAAAAACTACTGCTAATTGTCCTCACTGCTGTGTGTAACTTCCTACATATTCCCCTCTTCCTACAGTTCTGAAAAAATACTGTGATCTTCACCCATATTTCTCTTCAGTTTTCGGTGTCAAGTGCACGCTCCACCAAGCTCTGTAGTGTGTCATATTTTCCCAATACTGACCTAAAAGCAAGCAGAATGTCCTAACCCCTGAGTTATGCAATCATTATAGTATCTTCTAATGCAATAAAGCTAAAATTTTTGTCATACAGTGACTCCATAGTAGAGTCTTACCCATTTGCCTATCTGCCTACTTCCACAGCATAGTAGATCTGGGGGCAAAGAAGTATCAGAGGGTACCTGTTAGTTGTGGACATATTACTCATATGAGGAAAGCTCAGGTTAGAAATCAAGGGTGCTTTGCATGCTGTTATAAATGATGAGTGGAGGATGTTTTGTTCTGTAAATTTGTGCATTAATATTTTGAACTAAATAACAGCAAATTTTTAAAAAATATTTATGCTGCTAAAATGCCTTTGCTGTTGGTTTTTGTCTTTTTTTTTAAACATTCAAATGCTATCAGTAAAAGCTTTAAGCAACAGCAATAAGTAAAATCCAACAATTATTCTTTATGCCTTCATGACTCTATTAGACCATGCTGTCTCCATGCTAACTAATAAGAATTGATTCTTTTTTATTCTTTGTTCTCCAGTCTGCCATTTGATACACTAGAATTCACATAGGAACCACTTCAAGACTATTGCACATCTTAGCCCAGATTTTTTTATAGACAGCCTGATTTCAGGCCATGGACTGAAAAAGAAAATAAAACAATTTGCAATGATGAATGATTTCAATAGTGACATTCCGTCTGGCCTGCTGCTAGAAGCAAGGAGCATATTACTAACTTGAACTATGTAAGTTGGTTAGGATCAAATATCATAAAGCCCAAAGCTTTCAAACAAAGCTGAACTTCCACCTGAATATTACTTTTTTTCTGAGATTTAGATAAAGCATTTTTCTTATCCTTATATACAGAGCAGTGTTTATCAGAGCTCTGGCTGAAACAACAAATGCCCTATCACCACCAAGGTAAAACAGCTGACAATTCACCAAGACTGTCAACACTTCTTCAGTTTCACTGACCTATCTATCTTTCACTCTCCCTAGCTTGAGGTCTTCCTCTGATCTTTCTCCTCCTTGCCTCAAATATTCCTCTCCATCCATAAAATCTTTCCCTATTTTAATAAAACAACAGCCTAGCACAATTACCACCCCTTTCTTAGACTGTATGAACATGTTATGAAAAATACAAGTTAACTTTATTTTTTCTGTACCCTGAAAATAAGCAAGAAACTAATCTGTGACTGCAAGCCTGGCAACTGGTAGATCCCTAGCTATGTAATTTACAAAAATCAAAAATGAAGTTGCAGTAGTAACAGCTCAAATTACATCAAAATAAAGAGTTACATTATTCTCTGGCTGGCTTATAATGAAAACACAATGAGATGTGAGGTAAGGCCAGTTTTTATACTAGCCCTTCTCTTTCTTTATCATGGTGCTGGCTACAGACATTACTAGCCTATAGGACTGAGCTTCTTTCTTCAGTACTCTACCATGCTCAGAAATGTATAAATATGCAACTTAGCTTTATGGACAAGGCCAGGGCAATGAAACAGTGATTTGTCCTCTCAATAAGGGTAAGTGACAACTTCATATAATTAAGTCCTTCATTCACTCTGCAGCTAAGCTTTATTCACGTAGTTTTTTAATGTAATATAAACAATTTTTACAGGTCACTACTCAGACAGATGTGCTGCATACTGCATCTTTTAGATTTCAGGCCAGAAAAATGAAAACAGAAATAGCAAAATCATTCAGAGAATGCTGTGAAATGTGTAATGTCATATAAGGAAGTTTCACATTCTATCTTCCAAAAACTCTTTTGAAGTTTAACATTTACATTTCTTCACTCCTCACTCATTTCCTACCTTCTAAACTTTACTGAAAAGAGCACCTTTCAGATATCAAGTTCATTCAAAATCAATTCATTGCTCTCCTAACTTCATAAACTAAATGCTGTGAAACATTCGCTTCCCAAATAATTTAAAAATCTAATCTTGCTAATTTGCAGCCTTTATAATACAATACAATCTGCTGTTCACACCTGATGATGTTCTTCTCAGCACAGTGATGGTTAAACCACTTCTTTGCTAATGTTCAATTCTATTCAGAAATAGTATTTTGGGGGCTAATTCTAACTTCTGAGAATGGAAATGAATGTGCTTCTGCAATTCCATTGAAATAATCTATGCACTTCTTTTGCTTGAGCTTCTAGATACTGCCAATAAGGTCCTCCTTATGCAGTACCCACAATTTCCAGAGAGTTTCTATTCAAAATAAAAGAAGATTCACTTAACTACCTTCACTGATGGCTTTGATTAGTCTGATGTAGTCAATTAGTGTATCCCAACAAGGGTTTCTAATGTCTTTAATCACGCAAACTAATTTGTACAATTATAACTACATCTTCAGCATCCTACATGACCTGCCCTGTTTCTGAAGTGAAAGTGAGAAGAGCTCTGACCACCTATGTACAGACGTGTCTATTCAGAAATATACTACATAAAGGTAAAATCAAATAGATACAGCAATTCATCCCATGAGGTAACTAAAGAAATATCACACCACAATAAATATTCAATTGTTTTCATAAATGCTTCACTTTTCTGGATAACAGAGTTTCCTAATATTTCCAGAGAAGCAGGCCTAACTTCTTTCTTGGATCAGTACCTACAGAAGTCTGAACCAAATATGCCATTCATTCTTTTGCTGTTGTTAGTATTTTGTTGTTGTTGTTTTTGTGTTTGTTTGGAGGAGGGAGTGTATGGTAGTTTGATTTGTTTTGTTTTTGTTTTTTTCTCCTTTGTCTTCATGAAAATGGAGATTAAAAAATGCAACTTTAGGAATTGAGTGGATTTGCACCTACTTAAATCTGAATCACCAGCATCTCCTGTTCTAAACTGTAGTGTGCTTATTTCTGCATGCTAGTACACAGATTTTAAACTCTGCAAAAAAAAGAGTCATATAGAAATGAGGGAAATGAAGTTTGAACAGACTACGGAGACAAATATGTAGACTATTAGGGACCTAAAACATTTAGTGCTCTGTTCATTCCTGAGGATGATAAAAAGTTATAAAAAAGCAACCTAGTAACGCAAAAATATTTTGGGGAACTTAACTTCCAACTCTATTACACTGGATGGGACGGAATACTTTCTTTTTGATAAATATTTCTCAGTGACTATTGCAGATTAAGAAATACTTTCAGAAACACACATTATATGGGTTTTTTCCTAGCTCATAGAAGCTTGGAGCAGATGAGATGAAGCGTTGTGACTTACCTAAAGAACCACAGAACTATGAAGAACAGAGACAACTTTGATTCAAAACTATTTCTGCAGAGTCCTGATACTGATTAAAATGCCATTAAGAATGAGAGAATCTCATCCACTTCTGAAAATTCTTCCCACTCTGAAATTTGAATGTGTTCCTTCCCCACCAAAAAGAAAATACAAGCTATTCTGACAGGAAAAAACTTCACATTGTACTTTGTTATCCAAGAAGAAAGGTTCTAGTATTCCAGCCTACAATCATGCTACACTGAGTACAACTATTTACATATTACCTATATATATTGAATAGACAGGAAAAGACAAGGTTAATTCACAGACAATTAAGTATATGGAGTTAATCAAAATTATAGTAAATTATGCCAAGCATGATTAGAGGTAATCACAAGGCAAACACACCTTTGTTCAATTAACAACAGCAGCAATTGTAAAATTCAAGCAATTTTTATTAATGCTATCCAGCAGTAGAAATATTCTATATAATTTGAATGTCTGCAGTTTATTGATTCAAAGCTAGCATATTCTTCTAAACTAGAGTAGTTTTACATATTTGTGTATATAAGATGAATTCAATTACTGTGAAACTTGAAATAACAGAAGTGTACATGCAAAATAAACTGTACATTAAAACAGTATGTGTATTAAAATAACAAAGGTACCTGTTCATAGAGATGAATATCTTAATTTTGGTAAAAATAAATATATATAGATATGCAATATTTCTTTTAATAAAGCTAAATGGAAGGTTTAAAACCAGTGTGCATTTGAAAGACACAGTTATTTTTTTAATTTCTTTCATTAATGAGAAACAGATCATAGATTTACTAGCTATCAGTAGGACCTTTTGAACCATTCAGGTGTGCAGTTCTCTATGTACCTATTGGGTACTGAAATTGCATAATCCAGTCCTGTGGAAAAAATCCTTGCAATTTAAATTAGTAAATTTGGATACTAGAACAATAAAGCCATGTGGTGCCCCATACTATGTTGGCTAATTTTTCCCCTGTTCTTCAACCATGTAAAATTATCTGCATGGAGCTCTGGACTGTTATGATTAAACTGCTCCTAATATCTGTGCCTATTTGTTCAAAGCTAAGTTGCCTATTTCTGTACAGGACTACAGCATCCTGTGCAGGTATTTACAATGATTTTACCTAAGGGAGAAGCTATTTTAGAGGCCAAAGAGGTGAAGTTAACTGATGTACTGCATATTAGACTTGGTTTTAACAGCAGCCAATATTAGCTCAGAGCTAGTGTTTTGTAATGTAACAAACAGTCTGGGTTTGGAGTAGGATGTGAAGGAAGATCATGTGCTTTGTTTTCTGTTGACTTGAGCATGAAGCACCTGGTTTTGCTGCAGCTCTGAATCACATGAGCCATTGACAGAAAACAAAATCACAGAAGTAAAAGACAGAAAAGCCACAATACATGTCAAGGTCAGTCTCAGCTAGGACAGGCTCCATGACAAAAGTTCAGGATGAAAGTGATATAGTGCAGATACCAGCAAAAATGCCAAGAAGAAATAATTTACAGAGAAGAAGAATGGAAGATAATCTCTGCATCACATCTGCAACATGAAACTTTAATTAACTTTTCACAAGCTTTGGCACACTTGAAATGTCAATTTCTTTTCAGTATGGAAAATCTGTGGGGGTTTAGAACCGCAGCTATGGACAAGACAAAAAGATGGAACTACAATTAGGACATAGCTGTAATAAAATCAAGCTGCCTTTCCTTGTGGCCATGTGAATCACAAAAAAAAAAATAGAAGCAGCTGTTACTGTTGATTTGGTCACACTGGGGACAGCTATTGCCACTGGCATGATAACTGGCTAGCTGCTAGCATTGCTGTAGTGGTCTGGCTGGCACAGATCACCACTTTCTATCTGCGACAGCTTCACTGTTTAAGAATTTCAAACAGATTGTTTTCTTTAGAAATAAAAACCCTAAGTATTTTGGGGACTAAGTCCCCTCAAGACTCTTTTAGATATAAACTACAACACAGACAATAAAGGTATATATTTCAACATATTTATCCTATTACCTTACCCAGTCTTGCCTTCCTTGCAGCCAGTATAGCACAGTCCCAGGCAATACATTCAGCAGTAACTTGTACAATCCAGATTTAAATTGGCTAAGCAAGGATGTTTTCAGTTCTTTCCTGGGGAGATTATTCCACAGTTTACTAAGTCTTGCTTCTATGAAATTGCTTCTGGTTTCAGCCTAAATTTATTTAATATTAGCTTCAGCCCAATACACCTAGTTATATGCCCTCAATGCATCACTCTAAAGCATTTATACTCCTTAAATGAGTAATGTCCATTACAGTTCTCGTGCTTCAGTATCATTTAGTAAATAATTTGTGTCATTTTTCATCAGCTCAGCTTATGTTTTAATTTTTACCTCCATTTTTCCTATTTAGGTATCTGAAGTGGCATGCAACAATATCACAAAAGAGGCAATTCTGTTCAGAGCTGTTTTGAAACTTTGTTTGGGCCAGACAAGCTCTGAAGATAGCCTACCTACAGGATCATTTGCTATTTACATAGCAGTATGATATCTTAGCACAAATAGGCTTAGAAGAGCCTTGTGTTCCTGCCATCATCTACAGCATCATCAGTTGACTTGATAAGGCATCTCCATTTCCCCTGTACATAGCTAGAGGCTTAGTGGCTCATGGCTTAGTGAAAGTACTTCATACATAAGGATTCAAGCAGTTCTGTATGGTCTCTGTAACAGATACTTCAGAACGTAAAAAAACCCTGTTCCTGATAGTGTTATAGAGGCACTTTGTTCCATAGTTCTTCGTGTAAAATTGTTTGCAAGTTTCCCGTAAATGACCTTTATCTAGTTTTACCTGAACTGTCAAGACTATTGCCTGAAGAAGTACAGCTGTACAATGTTTTGTCATCTGCAAGTTCAGGATACCATAACTTCTAACCTTCTGACAGTTAGTGTATACTTATCCTCTGTCCCAGGAGAAGAGTATTTTTTTTCAAAAGGTGTTAACAGGAAACACGGATACAAATTTTATTTCATAGCATCAGAAGAAGCTGCCTCTTTGTACAGGTGTGTGTATGCACTACATATTAAAATACTAGCCCAGAAATGTACAGAGGGATTATTAGAATGTGGAAATGTATTTCGAAGCATTTGAGACTGTAGATTTTTGATATCCTGAAGCTCTGCTATGGTAACTGACTGCATGCTAAGGAAGACAGGCCTTTGCAGAGAAAGCTTGACAAATTAGACAGGCAATCACCAACCCTATGAAGTTTAACAAGGGCAAGTGCCAGATTCTCCACTTGGGATGGGGGAACCCTGTTTGTGTGTATAGACCAGAGAATGGGAGGCTGGAGAGTCATGCTATGGAAAGGTACCCAGGGGTCCTGGTCCATGTCAAGTTGAATATGAATCAGTAGTGCCCTGGCAGCCAGAAGGGCCAAACATGTCCTGGAGGGCATCAGACAATGCATCGCCAGCTAGGTGAGGAAGAGGATTGTCCTGCTCTGCTCTGCATTGG
>VYZS01065581.1:16197-38433 GCA_013400695.1 Neodrepanis coruscans | reverse complement strand
CCGGGGCCTGACGGCAACATTAGAAGGTTGCTTTGATACAAAGGCATGGTTTGTCCCAGGTAAATTAGAAATGGTATCAGTTCTTTTCAACACTGCATCATTTTTGTCACATGTATGTATGCATTTATCAATTGACACTATAGTTTTTCTTAAGCTGAGACATGGGTGTATACCTAGTAGGTGGAAAAACAAGCAGACATGTTTGTGATTCCTTTCATTTGAATACATCCTTATCTATAAAATAGAACAAAGTGCAGTTTGAATATTTACTGTATTTAGGACAGTTCTATTGGAGGAAAAAAGTCACAAATGTTTGGCTCTGCCTTTAGAAAACTGTTAAGCGGAGGAGAAAAGGAGAAAAGAAATCCTAGAGGCCTTCAGAAAGGGCCTTCATGGTGTCTAGCTCAGCGTGATAATTGTACCTTCCCAGTTTCCCTCCAGTCATTAGAAAATAAGTGTGTTCTCTAGGGAATGTTTCTCAGCAGCTGAGCTCTGTATGATCTGGGACTCAAAGGACATCAGTGACTTGGTCACCATCTTTCTAGGACCACTACTCCTGATGGCTTGGCACTGGGGAACATGGACTCAGCAGTAAGAAAATACTGCTGCAGTCAGCACAAGTCAGTCATACAAGTCAATAACAAATGTTTGTTGTAGGTCAAGCATCCCTGCAAAGGGCAGGAAGTCCTTCCTTCTTTTCAAAGTGATTTGGCTCCTTGGCAATTGCACAGTGAGCTGTACAAGATCTGAGGCAAGGCAGTACCAGTGAGGCTTTGATGACAAGACAGGGATCCACCTGCCGAAGTCTGGGAACCAGACAGCTCGTGTTGTTTCTTTCTAGATTATCAGCCCCATGCATTCCCATGAAGCAGCCCAAGAAGGATTGCCAATACAGAATAAATGATACACCCAGGAAGGCTCAGCACAGGTCACAGTATAGTGGGCACATCAGTTTGCATTGAAAACATACTGGCTACTACTTCAGTGAGCTCTGTCAGCCAGTCCATTACAGAAGGAGCACAATAGGATTTGCAGAGGAAAAGGCTCTACATATCTACTCCTATCTACCATGGCAGAAGTGATCTCTGCTTTTCCGTCGTGTATTTCATAAGCTCTGAAAGCCACACTACACAATGATTCACTATGTCTGCAATTGTGCCCTATCAACCCAACTTCAAGAATGACCACCTTATGTCTGTGGGTGCATTTCTGACCTGCAAGTGCAGTATATTCTGCACTTTTTTTTTTTCTCTCTGTTCCCCACAAATGATCTGGCATCACATTAGGGGGAAAAGATGACACTTCACATGGTTGTTGTAGGGTACAGAGCAAATTGTAAAGATGAAAACCACTGGGGGAGGTTCAAGACAGCACAGGAGCAGAACATCTCAGGAAGTCTGAGGAAGAGAGAGAAACCACCCCTTCTTACCACCCCCTCTCAGGACTTTGGCATTCCAGCTCTTTTCTGGAAGAGTTCATTGATTATTTGTTATGCTAAGACCATTTGAGGGACAGAATGGAGACAAATGTCTCCTGCATCCATCACACCAAATAGATGTTGACCTGTGGTGGCAGCCCGCGGTCACTGAGTGTCCCAGTAGCCCATCATACTTGCTCAGATTGGCTGGGAGCATATGAGAACACATCAGCTGCAGAGCTAATGGAATTGGCACTTCATCGACTGCCTAGAATTCTGCATGCTCTTCTCAAAGACAGCTTTAAGCAGCAGCTGGTTCTTAATCTACTCAGATCAGACCATTAGAGACAAAACAAGGAAGAGGCATAGCATTATACCTCTGATCTAGGAAGTGATGATTAGCTCATTCTCTCTCACTCTCTCTATCCACACTCTTTTTTGCCTTCAGTAAGGCATACTTCAGCAGAGAAGGGAGCAGTGGAAATGGATATCCACCATGGCTCCATTCTGCTGGGCTCCAGCCTTGTGGCCTTCAGGGCTCCAGGAGACCTTAATGCACCTAGCAGGGGTTTAGCTTCATGGGAGATGCAGACAGCCACAGTGCACTTGGATGCATTTGTGCCCCATGGTGGAACAGGGTCCAACATTGTCAATGTGTGCCTAAGCGACAGGCAGAAGCCTTTTGATCACCCTTTAGTAATGCCAGGGGGCTTTTATCATCCTATACGACCTGTCTGTATGCACCCAGGCACTGTACAGAGGCAAACTCACAGCTGAAGCTTTGGAGTTCAGGCTCCTCTGGAAAGGAAGCAGATTCAGTTAAGATTTATTTTTCCACTTTTCTGTTTACTTTCTTTAATTAACACAGGAGATTACTCACAAAAACTATTGCAGTGGCCTCCCAAAAACCAAATTAAACTATTGCAGAAATTAACATTTGGAGAAAGGCAGCAGTCTAAATCATCATATATTCACAGACAGGATACATCTTGCAACTCTTCCAAGGGCTCCTCTAATGTACAGAGTAGGGGGTAGCACCCAGGTCCTGGAGATACCCTTCCTAGGGGATGAAAGGGGCTGTGGTCCCCCAGAAAGATATGATCAGGTTGGGTTTCTCGGTACAGTTTTGGTTACACAGTTGTTCCTCCACCCTGTGGCTGCATTTGGCTTTACAGACTCTTCCTGAGCAGCGAGGGACATGCTGCAGGGTATTCACATGCCTTTTCCAGAGCTGTAGGGCTGTAGCTGCAATTCCATCCAAAGCAGGAAGTGGAGGGCACAGGGATAAGTCGGGCTATGTGCTTGAGGTCTCATCCTTAAATGTCCGAGTCCACATCTGGTTTGAGGCAGGTGCGAAGGATACAGTTTTGTCTGGGGGCTGGTTGTAAGGCACAATATCCAGTCAGTGGCACAGGGTCTGTCAGGCCCTTAATGGGATAAGCAGCCTTACGCCATTTAAAGACATGATGAAATGTTACCTGCAATGTTCCTGGAAAAAGAAGTCTACAACATCTTGCCTTAGTTCCAAAATTTCAAATTGAAAACTTTATGTGGTCTAAGAGCAGCCTGTAAGAAACAGGGCAACAACAAATTATAGTCGCCCTACTATTATTACCCAACAGCAGGTTAAAAACATGATTTGTGGTTATTATAAAAAAGGTCAAGTCCAGGGTAGGAATAACCTCTGTAATAAAAAATTTATATTAAAAACTACCAAGAGCTTCGTAGTGTAAGTGTTGTGGCTACCCTGTAAAAGTCAGTATTTAAGACTGAAATTCTCCTGAGGACTGAATTTCTGAGGGAACTCTCCTGAGTTTCAACGCTCAGGATCTCATTGGTCAGAAAGGTTTTGAGTGCGAGTTCCAACAATGATTTTGACTAAGAAGACATTTCTTGCTGTGTCTCACTTGCTAAAGATTAAGACATCGGAGTGATATTAAAAGTCTCATTTCAGAAACAGTATATGGCCGTGACTTCACAGCCGCAGCTCCCCAGCAGAGAGCCTGCTAAGAGGCTTGTGGTGCATCGCGGCTCTGCTGCCACCTGGCGCGGGGACAGGGACAGGGTGGCTGTGCTCCGAGAGAGACGGACACACAGTGCTGGAACCGGACAGGATCGGTCTCTCTTGTTCCCCTCCTTCTCTCAGCGCCTTTTTCAATCCGTCAGCGGATCACAGCGATGTTACGAGACGCACAGAAATAGCCGGGTTGTCCTCAGGTGTCCTAAAGCCTCCGCCAGTTTTGCGCGGCGACTGCTGGTCCTTGCGCGGAGGGGAGCGGGTCGGCGGTGTGGAGGTGACGCTCCCTCTGTGGGTTTGAACGGTAATCCTGGCTGGTTACAATGAAAGAGAATGGAGCCTTCGCCCCCAGAGCAGGAAGGCTATTTGTTACCTGTTCTCCAAAATGACAACCCCAGTTGGGGAATCAGGGACGTTATTCCTTACTGGTACACGGGCTCGATACACCGTTCAGGGTCACCTCTCATGGCACTGCTGCCTTACCCTTAGATGCCCCAGTCAAAGCTCCAATCCGCGGTATTCCCTTCTGCCGCACCTCCCGCCTGTCTCTCCTCCTGTGTCACCCATCTCCCCAGCACAGTCCCCGCTGGACCCCTGAGCTCCGCTGCTGCCAATGTCCTGCTGTCTGCAAGCGCCCCAAAACAGGGCCGCAGCTGTGGCTTCCCTCTTCCACCGGGTCAGCGGTGACCCGATGATGGGGAGGATGCATGGATGTTAATTCCAGGGAAATACACAGCAATGCTGCTATGGTGAATCAGGAATTATTTGGAAAGTACCATATCAGGCACATGGATATTTAGAAAGATCTTCTCAAAAAGGGGCACAACTCCTCACTTGCAGAATGATTCCCCAGAGAAAATGGTAGCAGTGGCCCTGCTTAATTACATCACTTCCACATTTTCAAGAACATTACTTTTAACAAATCTGTTTTCCCATTTAAACTTAACTTAGTACTACAAATCATTCAGGAATGGAATATGCTATGGGAACTTCCCTTGCAGGTAGGTAGGACAGTAGTCTGAAGAAGATGCAGCAGGCAGAAGGCTGGTGTGGGACAGGCATGACACAAATCTGCAGAATTTAGATTATTGTTTCAATTAAATAAATCAGCTCTTTAAGCAAACAGTTACTTAAACATCTGTAGTGTTTATTCGTTCACAGAACTGAAATGAGATCTGAAGGTCCCAAGGAGTCCCTAAAATCTTGCCATTTATCCCACATGCCTGAGGCTACAGCATGCCCAGTAGGTGCCTGTCATTTCTATGAACTTTGCAGTGATAAACGTAATGGCTCCAGCTCTTGTTTGCATTAATGCCATATTAGTGTCAAGGGGTAATAAAGTGAATTCTGTTTCTTTTCAAGGTTTAGGAGTGTAGAAAATAGGAAAGCAGATGTAGGCAGGAACATGGCAATTGTCTCCCTGATTTCTGAAAAGAAATGTAAAATTGAAGGAAAGAAAAAGGTGGATTTGCTGAATCCTGATCATTATGCTGGAAGCAAGTACAATGCTGTATTTACTCAGAGCATTTAAGGATAGATGGTATCACTAGAGCATGTAATCCAGCCTCCAGCATATCACAAGCCATTAACATTCACCCAGTCCTTCCTTTATCAGGCTTCGTCATTTGAGTTTGACTAATGCTTATTTTCAGAAATCCAGTTATTGAAGCTTTTGAAGGCCAAAGAAATGAATTTGCTGCTTTTATTAGCACCTTGTTCCAGTGACTAATCTCAGTCTTAAAATGCAGACCTTTTCAGCAGTTTGAAGCAGTCTAGTTTCCCCTTATGTGCTGTCTGTTGCACTTCTTGCTAGATTAAGAAACCTATTAATTCCCAGTACTTCTTCACTGGGAAAATACTGATATATTGCATTCAGATGACATTTTAGATTTTTGAGTTTGGGGTAGGATGGGCTGGGGGGGATTTTTTTATGAACTAAACAAATTATTTTTATGCTCACCTGTGAGATATTTTCTGAAGTTTAATATAGCTTTCATGACCCTTTAAATTTGGTGGTGTCTTTGAAGGGCTATATACTGTAAGTTCTACATCAAAAATATCAAAAAAGGGGTTTTGTAAGCCTAATTTAAGCTGAACTTACATTCTTAGCTGTTTTACATGTAAATGCTTGTTTGAAGTTGATTTTTCTGATCACAGTTTTTTCAGTTCCTTCAGAATAGTCTAATTTGTTGGTGCTGAGATGATTTGCAAAACTGGTCTATTTTAGGTAGAAATTAGTAAGGGATTGGACAATTCATTGTGGAATGCCTTCTTTTTTATTTTTGGTTTCTCCATTTTTTCTTTCTTTCTGGTGCAGACAGCATTTATCCAGAGAAGTATGAGAAGAAATATTATGCACAGGTGCCCCCAAAATGCCAGGCAATGGAAGGATTCAGGAAAAATTTATTTCTGAAAAGTTGAGAACACTTGAGAAAGCATAACAGTGCGAACGCCAAGCATGAAGAAATGCACTGCTTTTCCCTCTCCGTGCCTTTTTGATGCCTTTCCTGGCCTCCAAGATTGTCTGTGAGAATTTATCTTCTTCTCATACCAGGGAAGGCTTCTCTGGAATTCAGGAGGAGAAAACATCTAAAACTGTCTCTGGGAAAGATGCCTCTTTCCAGGCAGGAAAGTCTTTCTCAGAAAAAAAAAAACCCTCATCTCCTCGTAATAAATCTTCTAAAACATCTTCTACACTTACAAAGTAGTAGTAATATTAATACCAGTGGAGCTGCCTTAATTCAACATGGTACAAGAGAAGTCTACTTCTGGAAGGAAACTGCTGTCAAAATGTTATGGAAGATAACGTCTGCAGATGGTGAGGAATATCCTTTATCTTCTGTACTCTCAACTAGGATGTGGACTAGTACCTTGGCTACTCCATTCTGACTCTGACTAACTGTGCTCCAATAGTTAGCATCAGACTCCAGTAAATGAACCTTTATTAGTGAGTTGAAAATCCATTTGTATGGATCTTGAATTGCCCTGTGTCTTTTCTCTCAATAAAGAGCTAAAATAAACTCAAAAGATAATTGTTTCAAGAGTAGGAACAGCAGATTTTTCCATCCCCAAATATACTAGAAAATGTTGCTTTTCTCATTCGAGAAAAGTTGCTTGGTAGAGGCTGAAACCAGCCAGGATCAAAGTTACCTTCAGTGAGATTTATGCTTAGCCATTGCCGGTGTTGGTGGGCTGAAAAGGGAAGAAGGGCAGTCACATCCTTGGAGAAGGTTTCTCATGTCAGTTCTCCTGTTGTGACAGTTCATCCTGATTTTAATGACAAATTTTAATTTTCAAACTTTACTTTCCTGTTGGCATAGCCGATGTGCTTGTGCTAGAAGAAAAAGTTCTCTAAGTTAAATGCCAGTGAGCCTAAAGAATAGCCTATGCCTCACTCTTCAAGAAGCCTAGAATGAGGCCTTCTTTTGTATTCTGACAACCATAAATGAAAAATGTTATTCTATTGTCTTTAAGACTAGTAATATGCCAACCAATCACATAAAATGTAGGGGCGCATGATCGAGACCACTTAACCAATGATTCTGTGAGATTCATCGCGTGATCATACAAAAAACATAAAAATCTGTGTATGATGCAATAAACTATTCCTTGCTTGCAACGTAACTAAGGCCTGTGTCAGTTTGCGTGTTAGCTTGGGATCATGCCCCTGGCAGCCTTACTTTCCTCTTTCCATATGAAATTAATAAAATTCCCGTAGCTCCTCCCTTCCCCATCCCAGTATACAGAAATATGTTCCAAAAGCTTATGCCATAAACCCTCATGCAGTCCTTGCATATAAAAGACAATTCTCCTAGAACAAAGCAAGTAATTTGTATTCCATGAGTTCTTGTTTACTCAGATTTTTCTGCCAAGGGTATCAGGCATTAGTGTGGTGTAGACCACTTCAACTATTAAAACTTTCCTTAATTGCTGAATTTCAAGGTAATTTAAAGGTAGACCAATATGGGTTGAATGGAATTGTCACCTAGACACTCCCTTTAAAATTGCTATTTGAACAAATGCTCAATCAGGCAAGAATTATCTTTTGCAGTATTTTTAACTCAGAAGAAACTGAATTATGTATTACTGTCACACAAAACTATAATTTTTTTTTTTTAGTCAAAAAAATTTGCCTATCTTAAGGTAGCAGTATCACCCTTATGGACCAAGTCTTGCATTTTTGTTTTGAAACATTGCCTGAAGAAACTAGATGGTATCTAACTTAGCTTGCACTTCAGCTATATCTTAAATTATTCTACTTGGAGATATAAAAGGAGGTATTCAATTTGCCCAATTCAGTGGGCTAAATCTATGCAGTCAGAGAACAAACTTACAAAATTTATGATTATAGATTTAAGATTCAAGTGTGCTATTTATGAATCTCCAGAGATAAGCACAGCCCACTGAAGTGAGGGACAAGCTTACTTAAGCATGAATCAACAGTAGGTATTTTGCACAATCTGGTATACCTGTCTTGGCTTATGTTCAATGAATATACTGCTGATCCTCTCTGGCATACTATGGCTGATTACGCATTATTGAAATTAAGTTACATCTGAAGTACTTTGTATTGGGTTTGCTTTATTTTAAAAGCATTAACAAGATCTGTATATTACCTACAACGTGGAATGTTTGGGGTTTTTTGTTTTTGGTTTTGGTTTTTGGTGTTTTTGTTTGTTTGTTTATTTGTTTTGTAATTTGAATGAAAAAACAACAAGTAAAATGAGAAAAATATGTTCTGTGGTTCAGCGTTCTTGATGATTTATTTATTCATTTATGCCTCTTTGCTTGTCTTGTACCTCATAATGTGTCTCCTGGCCATTAATTAAAATTATTAAAGTTCTTTTATGTTCAGATTGGAACCTTGTTTAATTTCATTATGTATTTTCCTCCTTGCTGTATCATTTAACCCTGTGTTTACTAGTAGCTTCTCACACTTGCATTTTATGTGGTGGCTCTGGCAGTGGAAAAATGGAGAGAGGACGCTGAAAAACTGAGGGAATGCTCAATGCCCTGGCTGGGAGTTTGGTCTTCCTGATTTCTACCAGCTCTTTTGGCCTAAGGATAAGTTGTATTAAATGTGTTCTTTATAGGATGAGGGGCAGGGTTTTTGTTTGTTTGTTTGTTTGTTTGTTTTTTCCCCACAATAAGCACTCTGCAAGAGTCTTTTAACATTTCCCAACCCCTAAATGCCAAACTGAAATCCAGTTTGGTGGTTGAAAGAACTAGATCCTTCCAGCATTTTTATGACCACCATGTGAACTGATCTCGTAAGAGGGCTGAGACATAGTTGTGTAACGATCTATTGTTTTTTCAGAGGCATTGACTAGTACTAACTGAACATTTCTGTTGAGTAGCCCTGGATGCAGGCTGGACCATGGAGGAGAAGGTCCTGCTCCATCCCACAGCCAGCTTTGGCCACCTTCAGCACTTTTTCACATGTAATTTGTCTTGTTTCCTGAAGCATACCTTTCCTACATCCTGGCTCTTCTGTTCCTCCTCTCTAGGCTTGCTGTCATTCCTCAGTATGAGCTAGAATTTTCCTCAGCAATGTTTTTCATCCTGGACACTAGACAGGAAAGAACAAAGGTCCCTGGAAAGACTCCCTGACTCCCTGTCTTCCAGTTAACAGAATCTTCTTAGTTCCTGACCAATCCCTTCAAAGCTGGAAGAAACAAGTAGAGGGAAAATCCTGGTCTTCCATCCTGTCCTGTACTGGGCCCTGAATAGTTGCTGTGTCTTAAAGCTCCTCAAATCCCTCCAGCTTGAGCTGCCCATGCACAAATGGCTTCTGTTTTGGTTTCCACACATGGCTAACATAGAGTTGAGCTTTACTCCAGACATACCATGAAATTCCTTAGTGCTATGGTGCTGGTGAAGTGAGTATCACTATTTTTTAAAAATATAAACAAAAGGCATTTTCTTCCTAGTCCAACTAAGTCAAACTTAAAAAATGCATTCTTTTGCCTACAAATGTCCCACCAGACAATTTCACCACATGGTGACCAACGGCATGGAAAATTTGAGATTGAATTGCATTAATGACAAGCACTGGTGCAAAAGAATTTATTATCTACACACCCGTGTGCATGTGTATGTGAACACAGATTAACCCAAAGGGAGAAGATGAAATTAAAATTAGAGTTCTTTGAATGGCATTAGCATGGTGCAAGGAAACATTTGCAGAAAAATATGACAACATAAAATCCCCAAAACTCTCTGGAAAAAAAGTGAATCAACATGATTTAAGAAAATTCTTCAATTTGGGGCTTTTTATTGCTCCAAATGCTGATATATTGGTTTGATGCTTTTTCTTTTTCGTAAACTCTGTCTACAAAAAGCCATAATTTCTTTACTTCAGCAGCATACAATGATGGTTCAGATGTATTAACATAGTCCCAAAAGTAGTTTCCTTCTTATCTCATTTTATAGGAACCATAGTTAAAACTGCACCTGCCCTTCAGATGCAGTTGTTTCCAATCATGTGTAGTAAAATATCTTGTCAGGCACTGAATGCTCAGCCTCAGAGGTCATGAAGACCTGAATATTTTTCTCTGCACCACTGCAACATGCTGACAACATCTGGAATAAAACCCCTGTGTCAGAAAGACAAAGCTGGGGCCAAAGTATTCTTGGCTGAGAAGAAGCAGGCACTGAAAAATAGAACCAATGACTCCACAGTCTGATCACAATTTTTGCTTTTGAGAAAGCATTTCCATTCTAACTTATGCAGACACACTTCAGAGCCCATTATTCCTAAATATACCTGTTTGCTGTGATGGAGAGCTGTGACTCCAGAAAGGGAACTGTGTTATTGCGGACAAAATCTGTTCAGGAGTTTGCTGTCACTTTTGGGGAAAATGTGCTCAGATACAGCAATGGGTGGCAGTATAAACATCTGAAATGTCGAGAGCTGTGTTCGGAAATGCTGGTTGAGCCTGTTGGACACAGCAGCTGTTCTGCCTGTGGCAGCAGCTCCCAGCTCAGCTGCACGGTAGGGCACAACATGAGGGTGCGGCAATTCTGCTGCACACTGCCTGCCTTTGGAAAGGCATTCAGGAGGGCAGACTGGGAAGAAGATGTGATGTATGCCTCCTATTCTTCACACTTTCCAGACTAGCAAAATGTGACTGCTGAATGCTGCTTCTGTCCCGTTTGACACAACCAAACAAAACCGAAAAATTTAATGCCTCCCCAGGCCGTCCCTGTACTACAGATAGTATTCAAAAGCATCCTTCAATCTATTCTGTTTCCTTCTTGACCAAGAAGTGTGGGAGAACTACATTTATACTAATTTATATACAGATTATAGTGGCTTATTTAGCTAAGTGTAAGAAACAGTGACATTCATTCCAAAATAAGGTAAAATAAAACAGGAAGGGTAAAAAGAGGTTTACTTTTAACCAGCAGTGTGCAAGGAGGGAACTCCCAGGACCCTGGGAAGTGTCTGTTTGTTTAGAGCAAAGTGAAATAACAGTTACACTGTTGGAGAGATTCAGACAGGGTCGCACTGTTATGGTTTAAGCCCAGCTGGAAATTAAGCATTACACAGCCGCTTGCTCATCCCCTCCCTCCCACCCCATGGTATGGGGAGGAGAATTAAAATAAAACATGTAGGTTGAGATAAGGACAGTTTAATGAGTAAAAATAAGGAAAAATGCAGTAATAATGGTAAACAATAACGATAATAAAAAAGGAAAAATAAGTGATGTACAATGCAATTGCTCACCACCCATTGACCGATGCCAGACCCTGAATCCCGAATCCCTTCTGGGTAACGCCTCCCAGTTTATATAGTGGGCATGATGTTCTGTGGAGTAGAATATCCCTTTGGCCAGTTCGGGTCACCTGGCCTGGCTATGCTCCCTTACAGTTTCTTTTGTGTGTCTCCTCCCTGGCAGAGCATGAGACAAGAAAAAGGTCCTTGACTTAGGATAAACATGACTTAACAAAAAAACAAAAGGTTGGTGTTTTATTAACACCATTCTCATTCTGAATACAAAACACAGCACTGTATCAGCTACTGAGAAGAAATTAATTATACCCTAGCTGAAATCAGGACAGGCATATTAGCGAAGAGAGCATGGTGGTGTGATGGGAGGTGAAAGGGTCTTCAGCCCCTTTTATGCTTTCTGAAATTCACATCTCCCTGGGGTAATGTAAGTTAATGCAAGGAGAATTACGGCAAGTTAGATACTATTTTGATCATAATCATATTTCATTTTTAGCTACTGGAAATAAGCTTGTGACTGAAAAGCATCTATTGTTCACTCCTATCTATCTTTGACATCTCCCACCCACTTCCCCAGGAATAATTTCCCCCATGTATTTTACCTTGCAAGCTATCCCCTTTCATGAATTGACTACAAGTTATCACTCATCTTGTTCCTGAACTCACCTAACCTTTTTCTTGACAGGTGAAAATACAACATCAGCTTCAGCAGAAGCTGTTAATCTTTGTCCAAGAAAGTCAATGGTGCCAATGTAGCATCTGAGACATCATCAGGACAGATCATCACAGAAGATATTTACAGATGTTACATTTGTGACAATAAAAAAAAGTACTTAGCAACTCATGGGCCAGCTATTGTGTCTGTTTTCAAGAAAAAAAAAAAAGAAGTGAAGCCAGAGACAAAATCTGTTATCTCTCACAAGGTAAATGTCGTCAAAGTGCAACCTATAACAGATGGTAAATGTGCCCCAGAGGCTTCCTACAACAAGTCTTTCAAGTGACCATGAAGTGCTGCCATCTGCTCCTCAGGTGCTCCTCTGCACAAACCTCCTTCTCTCCTTGTTATCACCTCCTTCTCCTCTGAGACAGTAAATTCCAGAGAGAACGTTGTAACTTCTGACTTACAATAGCATTATTATTACACTGATATTTGGAGACAAGCAAGCTGGGAAATGTCACACATAGGGAACCTCCTCTCCACATGTGCTGTCACATATGGCCTTAAATGACCCTTCTGACTAAATGGATAGAGATTCACACTTATCTCCAGGTTTTAGGCTTTTTTCCTTTTTTTGGTTACTACATTCAGAATGTAAAATCTGATTAAGTGTTACAGCTTCTTACTAATTATTTCAAACGAGGATGCTCTTGTAAAATTTGTTTATTCTATGTCACATCAAATAAGTTGACAATAAAATGTATTTTGGAAAGATTTAGGAGAATGGAGTAAGTCTGAGTAGAGGAATAAAAGATCTTGAATTTATTATAGACCAGTTTGTCTGAAAACAATACAACCACCTGTCCTAATTGAGGCTGGAAGGTGTCAAAATGAATTAACTCGTCTCATGCAGAGTCTGTTTGCTTTCTGGCACAATATACACGTGTGTATTTGATTTGGGATCTGGCTGTAGAAACAGATACATAGTGGGAATTAACCCAAAAATGCTTTTTCATAATTCAGTAGAATTATGGTAAAATTCTATTTTAAATTAGCTAAAGCAATCATGTATTCCTAATAAGCAAAGAATAAAGAATATAGCATTTACATTTGTTTTGGTCTATAGGTTTTCCCTTTCCTCAGCCCTACTCTCCTCATAGTTCTTTTTAGCTTTCTCTTTCTGTGACTTAGACAACCAGATGGTTTTATCCTGAGATACAGACATACACAAACCAAACTGCATTCTGGCCATTTAAAAAAAAGTAAATGTATATAAAATTTACAGATACTCCTCTTTTATTTCTGTATGGATAAATATATGCATACATATTGTANTAAATACCAGCTTTTTGTCAGTGTTTCATAAATTTATAAATATTTTACAAAATTCACTTTGACATATTCAAACCCCAAAGCGTAACATTCATCTGCTTCCCTTACTGTTCCCTCATGATTTATTTCTTATCTGGCAAAACTGATTTATCACCTCTATTATGATTGGGCTTATGTCACTTTTTGATACACTGAATCCTTGATTTTTACCAAAGCTAATTTCCTTTTAAGATTTTTTTGAAGCAGTCTATTATGATATACTCCTTCAGGATCTGCATTTAAATTGATTTGTCATTATTTTCCATTCCATTGATCTAAGCTTTGTTGTCCTCAAATATATTAGTGCCAAGCTCTGCAGTGAGTGTGATGAGGCTCAGCTGCTCTGTGTTTTTGATAGCCCACACACACCTATGCAGGTGAGTTAGGGTGGGTCACAACGAATACATAGACCACACAACAACCAGAAAAACTTCGTAAGAGATTTTGACTGAGCAGGTTAATAATGTCTAGTAATTTTGTCTGAGCAGGTTAATAAAGGATCTGGGCTTCCATTCAGTGGTGATACTCCCAATGTGGAGCAGAAACTTCCTTTAGATTTTTCCCTAATTGCATCACTTCAAGCAGCCTAGTGCCTGCTACGAATAAAAAGGACATGAACCTCAGACTGAGGAAGGAACATTGTTGACTCAGCCAGTATCACCAATTTTCTGCAAGTCCCTTATTTAGTATTAAGGCCTTTTATTCAAGAACAGTCGAGCTTTGTTCCTTTGTGAGCTGACAAACCCATAACACACAGGAGAAGCAAAGATTCAGTTATGACCCTGAGCACTCACCTTCCCAAGTGCTGAGCACAACCAAGGCACTATCCTCTCAAATCCACCTGCCTGGTCAGCTTCTCTGGGAAGAGCTGGGGAACAGCTCACTGAGCAGCACTTACAACTTTAGCAGGTGACTAGCTCTTTCATACTTGCAAATGGTCAGTTGCTTATAAATAGGATCATGTGTCAAGTGAGATGAGCGTAATGGTGGTCTGTACACATTCCTACCAGAGCATGTTTGCAGCCAGGATGCTGGATGGTGGTTCCTGTGGCTCTCCGGGGACTTCTGATGTGGATCACAGCTGCAAAGCTGCATAGGGCATGTTTTCTACCTTGTCCTTGAGCTAGATAGTTTTTGACCACGATTTACTACCCTTATCCGAACAAAACAAACGAAAGCTAGATTTTTATGTTAATGATGACAATAACTTTGTTCCAGAGAATAGGGAAGCAGTTTCATTAACAGCTCATAACAACTGCTTTGTATTGAAATAAGTCGTTTTTTTCTGATCCATTTTCTGAACTCTGTTTAGTTGTCACATTTTCTACATATTTTGTAATTCTTGTTACTTTCTTCCAAATTTTCTCCCCTGCTTCTCAGTTCCTCTCAAACAGGATTTAATACTCTAACCAAAACTTTAACAGTATTTCACCTTCACAGAGTGAAACAAGAACCTCTCTATAGCATACAGGAGATGTCCCTACATCCCCAGCATCTGACTTGCCACTTTCTCAGTGACATGATTTAGTACTTAGTCATTCAGTATAACTTTTAGGTATTATGAAACTCTTCTGCCTATCTCACTTCTTAACATTTTGTGTTTGAGTGTTTGCTTGACATTCAGAGGGTAATTTCTTCCATCTCAGACAGGATGTGGGTGGAAGCGGCTAAGTTGAAGGTAGCAAGATTCAGAGTCTGTATCCCGTCATTGCCCAAACATGACAGTCTGGTTCCTAAACAGGCAGATAAGCACACAAAAAGCATCCTTCCCTGTGCCACAGCCCTGGTGTGGTTCATACCTAGTACAGAGATAAACACCATCTCCACCCAAGTCCTGACAGGGGTTCAGTCTGTTAGTAGTCCTTGGACATAGGAAATAGAGCAAAATGCAGTGACCACAGAGATTTCTACTTAGCAGCCTAAGTAGGGTGGAGGATAAGCCATGCCTGAGAAAGATAAGTTTGATTTTTTTTTTTAGACCTAAAGACTTCTTCCTTCTGTGGGTAATTTGTTTGAGCTTGGCTTGCAATGTCAAGTTCAATAATGTGTGTGTGCAAAGATTTAAGATTTTGTATACATGGATGATTGCACAGCACAATAATTTGTTAAGCCACACTAATTTAATGATATGCTAATACATTCACTATTAGGTTTTCCCTTAAGAGCATGTGATTTAGTGTGTGTTGATTTAGCATCAGGCTGACCCTCCTTTAACTCATGATCCACCACAGACCACATTTTCTTCGCTCTATTTTTTTCTCAAAGGGATATTCTCTCACATCTGAGCTTGATCTCATCTTTTCAGTATTACATTTTTAATTTTTTCTTCACTGAATTACATCACATTGAATTCAGAAAGTGTGTCCATTTTTTTTTTATGGATCACTGTGAATTTTGATCATATCCTTTATAGAACCTGTAGCCACTCCCAGGTCAATTAATATTATATTCTTCAGTAAATCATCAAAGTTGTCAATGAAATTTCTGACTGAGAGCAGGTTAGATTTTTCCAGGATTTTCCCCTTCTCTCATACTTTACAAGGCCTTCAGCTTTCACAATGGTTCAAGGATTTTCAGCTGCATCAGTTTTAATTTTACAACAATTTTATTTAGACAATATTTTCCTAGTTTTATATGAAAATTTGACATTGGAACTGCGTTAAAGGCCTTAATAAAGTGAAGATCTATGACAGCTTACTGTGTTTACCTAATTTCTTAGGCCATTCATCCTCTTAGAGAAGAAAATTAAATTGGCTGTCATGATAGGATATTGGCAAACCAGGGTTGCCTAGTTTTTATCATTGTATTATCCCCTAGCTACTTATAAATTACTTGTTTAAAAATTCACAGCAGGATCTGTCCAGGGATTATGACAGAGCTGCAATAGGTTATGTAAGGTACTTGTCTACATTTAACAATAATCACACCAGCTCTGCTGCTACAGTTAAAACAACAACAGCCTTCCACAAACTTACTGTCAGTGTTGGTCCAGTTCAGCTGGAATAAATACGCTAATTCCAGATCATGTACTCTGCACCTGATTATTTGGTTCAGCAATTGAAATAAAATATGTCACATCTATGCTCCAGCTTTACTTGACCTTACTAGTTCATCAGCAATGCCTGTCCTCATTTATATGGGTATGCCTATAATACCAAGGCTGACATGCAATCATCTGTGAAACTGTTGTACAAGAAACAGCTTGCTTGTTAGTCCTGAGATCCTTTCAGATTGCAGGAAGGATCACCTTCACACATGAAGGCTAACAGACGCTAAGAGGTTATTGGAATTTTGCCTGGAAGTGATCAAGGTCTGAGGTCTAACATAAAAGTATAGAACTGCTATAAGTGGTGCTCTATGTCATAACAACTAGTGTTATAGACAGACAAAAACAAGCACTAGGCCACCCTAATATCCCTAAATTTCATTGCCATTAGAACTGTTGGAAAATTTTGAGCCTTCCACAACAAATGTTAAAGATGAAAATTCCTTCATAGAAGCAATGAGCCAAAAGAGTACTGAATGTTGAATTTCATTGGTCTTACTGCCAAGACCTTTCACAATCTCTTTGTACACCACCTGTTTATAGTGTATCTAGCATAATTTGTTAAATAAGATGTCAGTAGACTCAGGACGCCAGAATTCATCATCTCTGTGTTAAATTTTCAAACAAACTTCTTTCTTGGATTCACACCCTTCTTGGGAAGACATCCCTGAGGGTATCTTCTAACCCACTTCATTATCCTCTCTTTTTCTGATGTCTGTAAAACAAATGACAACTGATGGGATGTTGAGATGCTGCTCTTCATTTTAATTAATAGAATCTCACTTTTTCCATCAGTTTGTCTCCTCTGTCAGATTACAAATAATTCAGTTTTGGATGTTTTACAAGCAAAAGAGACTATTGCTCTTTCTGTTAATGACACACAACGATCTAATCCAAAAGAAGGGCATGATATTCCATACTTATTGTATTAATAAATATAAATCAAAATACATCCATAGTATTGCATAGCTGATTCTGTTATTTGCCTTTTCCCTTCAAATTTTATGTGTCTTGCTTGAATTCAGCTAAAATAATTTTTTTTAAAAATTAATTTCCTCACACTTCAAAGGCTACAAGTCTAGAGTAATAATTTAGTTTTGTTTACAAATTGTCTGATTGAAAATGTCATATTTTAACTAATGAAAAATTTAAAATGTAATAAAGAGTGTACTCTATTTTTTTCTCAAAAAATTTAATTGCAGAATTATTTACAGGAGATGAACATAAACAATACATAAACCAATTGAAAGAGGCAGCTTCATAAAAGAGCCATGGGGCAAAATAGTGAAGCACATGTTCTTACAATCAGCTGGAGGTGAGTTGAGAACCATGAAAAAAAGAATAACTCAATAATAAAACAATTTTCAAATATGTCTTCAAAGTAACAAATAACATTCTGGTAAAGAAGATATTACTGAGAAGCAAGAAATTATTGTAGCAATGAAACAACATACTGTACATTCAATTTAGGTATCCTGCATGCTACTAAATATAATTTATCAAAAGAACCATAAAAGCATGAGAAAGAGAATTACATAAAATAGTTTAATTCTAGTGAAGTGTAGCTTTATACAGATGGTGAATATTTGGCACTCAGTTCATCCTCATTGTTGATACGATTTCTTATGTATATATATATTTATATATACTTTTAATGATAACTAAACAGCTAGTTTCCTGGTTCTAACATTCCTTGAAATTCTATAGGAGGCATTTAATTTAGTCTTAGGCCACACTTGATTATTTTGGCATGTCAAATGGTAAATGAAAGTATGAGTTTTGTCTCTGTACAGAAAATCCTGCACAGTCATAGTGGCTTTTCTTCAGGAAAGAACACTTCTAGAACATATAAGCCAGGCTACTTGAAAGAGAATTTTTCTTCAGTCAGGAAATTAATATATAAATTGAACTAAATAATACACACATGCTGAGCCCTTTTAAAATGAGATGGCCATACTATTCAACCTCCAAAGGGTAACTCAAAGCATGGATGATAAGGCAGGGATGTGGATTCCATGGGTAATTATAAGCAAAGCTAGCATTTCTTTGTGCGAACTGTCTTCAGAGACTTGAACCTACTACTGAATCCTCTGCTTGATTGCGACCTACCTGAAAAGAAGAACTAGATCGTACAAAGTAATGACACACTTACTAATTTGAATTGTGAATCCTTCCTACCTCAACAGCACTTGTTGAGTCATATATTGATAAGGAGTGTACTAATTCAGATCTGACATTTCTTTCTGGTTTCAGTTTCTTAGCATTGATTCTAATACAGCTGGGATCAGAATTTAGCCTGAAGCTCTGCAATAATCCATCTCACAAATAGGAAATTTGTATGACAGTTGAGTTTTAGGAATAGGAAATCCTATGTTGAATGAAAGAATGCCAGGGAAGGAGAAGAAAATTCCTCACTCATGGGCTGTGTTTGAAAATAATGACCATATATTCGAATAAGCCTCCCCCTCATTTAAGCTTAGGTGAAAATATTCATGGTTTTGTACCTAGAGAAGTAAAAAATCCTGTCCAACAAAACCAACTTAGAAAAATAACAATTTGGCTTTAATAAAATATAGAATTAAATTATCAGCTGATGAAAACTGTTCTGTGTTTGCTCAGTTAAAGAGTAAGCTGTGTAGACATACTAATTTACTTTATCTATGATCTGACTTGATCTCTTTCAGCAATGAAGGGTAATGAGAGAAAAACTGTGTGTAGAAAGGCAGGTCTGTGAACATTCAGTCTTCTTCTATGACTGTCTTCTATGAAATGAGATATGCATTTAATGATATAGAATCATAGAATCATTTATGTTGGAAGAGATGTTCAGTAATGAATGCCATGGCCTCTTGTAGGTATTACAATTTTATTTCATTAAGAGGAGCTGAATCAGCCTAAATATGCTGGCCAAATTTTCTTTTGGGCAACGTTCCATTTCAATTTTGGTTTTATATTTGTTGTCCTGAACAGCCTATTATGTAGTTAAACAGCTACAGCAAGATGGCACTGAGGTAGCTGCATTTCAGAGATAAATTAAGCAATTTCTGTGGATACAGAGGGCTTAATTCCTGACAGGACTCTGTGTATGCATATGAGTATGCCATAAAACAAATGTTCCCAAAAAATGGTCCCTGGAGGTGAACATGGTAAATAGTTGCTGATGAGCTGTGGGGCTGCAGTAGGCAGTGAACCTGCCATGACTGTCAGTGTTGATGAGCTGGAAGAAAATGGCACAATCTACAGGAACATGAGCACTGACTGTGATTCCTGGGTCCAGTTGTCTGGGACCATGACAGTGAAAATTTTTTCTATATATAGATATATGTATATATCCTCTTTCTATTCTATGCAGTACGAAGTGGCGGCTTCTTTTCTGCTGATCCTGTCCATGCAGAGAGAAGCATCCCCATTGCTCTGCCATACAAAGAACCCTTAGGGTTACAGCTGAGTCTCATTAAAGAGCAGTTGCCCAAACCAAAACATAATCATCATGCCTAAGTCCTGTGCCCCATGTCATCCCTCATGTTAGCTGGGCTGGAGGGCAGACCCAGCAAAGAACAGGAAGCTTGCGGAAGAATGTACCTTTGATGGATCTCTCCTGCTAAGAAAGCGGAGGAAAATGCACTTGTGAGGGGGAGACTTGCCAAGATTGCTGACCAAGAGGGCTCAGCTGCAGGTGCCATCAGCTCTGGTGCCTGGTGCCGGCCAGGGATCTCCTCCCAGGGAGCTTCTCCACCGCAGGGACTTCACTGTCATCACCATAAACAGAAAAAGCAGAGATTGTTCTGGAAGATTTGATGCTCACCACTCCCTGCCTACTCCCTGGAAGGATGGTATGAGCATTGCCCTCATCTCTGCTTTCCTCAGATCTTCCTCTTGGTTCAGCAACTTTTTGCTTCTCCTTCAGCACAGGCTTAGACTGTGTGGGTCCTTCCAGGTGCTGGAAAGGGTAGTGTGGAAAGAAACTCTCTGGCAGCATGGGGACAGGCAGCAGAACCCCAGCATCTCGCCATGCTGGGTTACCTGCCCCAGCTACAGCCCAGCCTGGAGTTTGTGTGTCGGCTAATAAAGTGCTTGGAGATCCTTCTGGATGAAAGGCACTGTATAAATGGGGGTGTCAACCTGTCATACACCAGGAAGCACCTCTCTAGACATTAAGGGATTTGTTGATATTCCTCACCTTGAACACAGTTTGTGGGTGGTATCCCTACATCGTAAGATGCTCTAGGAGTAGTAATAGAAGTAACATTGCTTCATGATTCATTTAAGTTCTCTAATACTGAGGCTTCTGTTTCACAGGTTTTCAGTGCACACAGCTTGACACCTGGTGAGTCCGGTGTGCCCCCTGCCACTGATGCCATTGCTGACATGCTGAGGAGGTCATCAAATCTACCAAATGGGCAGGGCAGGCAGGCTCAAGGCTTTGAATGCAAAAGTCTGAGCCGGGGTGTTCTGGAGGCACGCTGCTCTGGGCGAGGGGCCCAGGGTGGACCTGCATGGAGAGGGCCTGGGTCAGAGTGGCAGTGTTGCCTGAGGTGGCATGCGGCCAGGAGCTTCCTGAGGGCACGGCTCCCACAGGGCACGAGGAGGCTGTAGGTCATGTATGGCACACCATCATGTAGCAGTTACCTCTTTTCCTTGCAAAATGGAATGACTTCACTCAATGACTGAATAGTCCTTCACTTTATACTAGATGTAGTGCTGAAGAAGTAGAATATTAATTTACTGCTACAGCACGACATGGGCTTATTTTAAAACAAATAACTTCCATTATATGAAATGTATGTTATATGTATCTATCTATCTATCTCTGCATATGAAATTCACACACTTTCCTACACACACTTTAATTCCTTCCTGATTATCTCAAATCTAACATAGTGTCAACATTTAAGCATGAATTAAAATATAACTTTTTGCTATTAAACTGTACAACCATTTTAGTCTTTGCATTCTGACAAAGGCCATTCTAATCAGGTTGACATGAAATAATAAAACATTTCATATTGTACTTCACCAAATTACAAGGAATGTCAAATCTAAAAAAATATACAAAGCAAAAATAAATGTGGCAAATATCAACAATTTTACCAGTCAGGCCTTTTTCTTTATTTAAATTTTCTGAATTCTGTTTATTATACTTGTGTTTTACAGGCAATGACTAAATGAACAGGGACGTTCTATAATTTTAATGTGTTAAAATAAATACTAGTCCAATTAATATTTAATTAAACACTAGATTATTTTGCTGTATCCAGCTATTCTCCGTGGGTCTACATCATGAACTCTCAAAGCAGAAAGCATTCCAGTTCCTATCTTTCTGTTTATTTATGTTTCTCCTACATTGGTTTTGTAACTGAATTTTATTTTTATGACATGGGGTCAGATTACAATTTATCTGGTTATATGTTTATTAAGATACTATATGCAGTGTATCTCATGTCAGAGACTGAAGCAATCTGACTCTGATTTATTTGCAACACAAGTATGATAAGCATGCTATTTTTCTAAACCAGATGTACAATATGTAAATAGAAATGGCTTATTTGCCTTAAATGATATAATGTTACCGGTACAATAAATTAATATATTACACTTCGAAATGTAACGTGCACAGATAATATTGTCAGATTTTTCAATAGGCATCTAGTTTACTTTTCATTCTTTCTGNGTGTGTACAGGTGTGTATATTTCTCTTAAATTTCTTCACTCTAGGAAAGACACTGGCTTTGGTTTTGTGTGGGTATTTCTAATTAGCAACTCCACTTTAAGTAGTTTTCAAGACTAAAGATGCCAGTGTCTGCATCATACTTTTATATTTAAAACAGTACAACAGATAGCATCAATATTGTACACTACCTATTATTCAGCTCTTTCCTTAATAGAAAATGCCTTGAAAAGACAGGAGAAGGGAAATATAATGTGTTCATCTGTAGAAGACTATTTTAAGAATATTTCAGAAATTTATTCTTTTTTTTTCCCTTTTTTTTTTTTT